>PVKU01004457.1:0-146563 GCA_004027475.1 Anoura caudifer | reverse complement strand
TATTTTCTACCTACCATCTATGCTACTTGTTCTATGTACCTTGTCCCCCTCTCTCCTCTTCCCACTCCCCTATTGCTAACCCTCCATGTGATCTCCATTTCTGTGTTTCTGCTCCTGTTGTAGTGGTTTGCTTAGTTGGCTTTTGTTTTAGGTCTGGTTGTTAATACCTGTGAGTTTGCTGTCTTTTTACTGTTCATACTTTTGATCTTCTTTTTCTTAGATACGTCCCTTTAACATTTCATATAATAAGGGCTTGGTGATGATGAACTCCTTTAACTTGACCTTATCTGAGAAGCGCTTTATCTTCCCTTCCATTCTAAATGACAGCTTCGCTGGGTAGAGCAATCTTGGATGTAGGTCCTTGACTTTCATGACTTGGAATACCTCTTTCCAGCCCCTTCTTGCCTGGAAGGTCTCTTTTGAGAAATCAGCTGACAGTCTGAAGGAAACTCCTTTGTAGGTGACTGTGCCCTTATCCCTTGCTGCTTCTAGAATTCTCTCCTTCATTTTAATCTTGGCTAATGTAATTATGATGTGCCTTGGTGTGTTCCTCCTTGGGTCCACCTTCTTTGGGACTTTCTGAGCTTCCTGGACTTGCTTGAAGTCTATTTCCTTTGCCAGATTGGGGAAGTTCTCCTTTATCATTTGTTCAAATAAGTTTTCCACTTCTTGCTCTTCTTCTTCCCCTTCCAGTACCCCTATAATTCGGATCTGGGGGCATTTACAGATGTCCTGGTGGTTCCTAAGCTTCTCCTCATTTTTTTGAATTCTTGTTTCTTCATTCTTTTCTGTTTGGTTGTTTCTTTCTTCCTTCCGGTCCACTCCATTGATTTGAGTCCCAGTTTTCCTCTCATCTTTATTGGTTCCCTGTGCGTTTTTCTTCATTTCACTTATTGTAGCCTTCATTTTTTCATCTAATTTGTGAGCAAAATCAAGCAATTCTGTGAGCATCCTGATCACCAGGGCTTTGAAGTGTGCATCTGATAGGTTGGCTATCTCTTGGTTGCTTAGATAAATTGGCTCTGGGGCTTTGATTTGTTCTCTGGTTTGAGCCATTTTTGTTTCGTTTTTTTTTTTTTTTTTTTGGCCTAGTTGCGGCTGTTACATAGTGAGGGGTGGAGCCTTAGGTGTTCCCCAGGGTGGGGCAGCCCAGTTGCTCGGTAGTGACGCTGTATGTGGGGCAGGGTCCAAGAGGAAACAATGGCACTTGTTCTGCTCACTCTCGGATTCCAGTCCCTTGTGCTGCTCCCCCTTCTCCTGGATTATCTGCGCGTCAATGTGGGACCACCTGGTCAGCCTTGCGCGGCCTCACTGGGTCTGCACAGTTGCCACCCCGTGCCCGGGGTCTGCTAACCACTGCCTGTGCACCTGGGATCTGCCAGCCGCTGCTGCCTGCGTGCCCGGTCCGCACCTCCACTTTTCCCTGCTGTGACTCCACCCCTCTTACCAGTCTGGATGAATGGTTGTTGGACTTCTGAACAGTTCAATTTTCTATGAGTTCTGGTTGTTTTCTTGTTTCTAAATCTTTGTTGTCCTTAATTTTGGTTGTGAGAGGAGGCACAGGGTGTCCACCTATGCCTCCATCTTGGCCGGAAGTCTAGTTTTAATTTTTATTGCTGTTCAGTATGGTTGTCTCCATTTCCATACCCCACTCCCCCCCACCCCAGCATCCCCAGCTCCTACCCTCAATCCTACTCCCCTTTGGCTTTTTCCATGTGTCCTTCTTACATGTTCCATCCAGAAATATGACATCAACTTCCATTTACTCAAATCCTGGTTGCTGAGAGATATACAAATATCCTTGTTTTGTTTTGTTTTGTTTGTATAGTCTATTCACTTTTTAAAGTTATTCCTAGGGATTTTATGCTTTTTTCTCTTCATCATGAATGGATTTTTTTCTCTGTTTGTATTATATCTCTAACTGATTGTTGCTGGCTTAGAAGAAAATTATTGATTGGTATTCAGCCACTTTGCTGAACTCTTTTCTGAACTCTCTTTTTAAATCTATGAGTGTTTCAATTGATTCCCTTGGGTGTTCTCTGCATAGACAACCGAATCAGCTGCAAATAATGATGATTTTGTCTCCCTTCCAAGAGTTATACCACACTTCTTCTTTCACAGCTTACTGTGTTAGCTACAGGCCAGCTTCTAACATTTCCCTGGCCTGGGGAAAGAATACAAATGGTGGCTCACTTACCACACTGTCCAGTAACCATGAATTGGGACACAAAGAGAATCAAGAAAGCCAGTGCTTGATATTATTGGGAAATAATCATTGTTATGGGAGAATCTATCACTATTGAGAGAGGAAGAACTTGACAAATTAATCTGTCTTTTCTCTTACTAAACACTTCTGCTTAAGTTCTCCCCACATGTCAAACCAGTGTCTAACATCAGCAGCAGTATAACTCACAAAACTTCATGTCATTTGGATGCATTTGCCTTTTGTTTCAAGTACATGGGGCAAGAGATATGAAATATTGCCCTTATAGTTGAATGATGTTAATCATGACAGCATAGGTTTAGGGTTAGGTGTTGTGTACTGGGTCCTGAGTGACACAAGTGCCCATGTGTCATTTGATAAATTTATTTTTGCGTAATTGCAATACCAGGGATCATCTAAAGCACGAGTGTCCAACCCATGGCCTGTGGGCCATATGTGGCCCAGGACAGCTATGAATGCAGCTCAAGACAAAATTGTAAATTTACTTAAAACATTACTTAGTTTTATTACTAAGCTTTATTACTTAGATATGTACATTTTCTAAATAGTGATTATAAACTTGGGACCTGCTCAAGAATTTTAAAAGATTATTGAAAGGGCCACTGCATAATTAGGTTTACATGATGCCTTTTTTGCTTGTCTGTGGTGGTGGATATCATGAAAATTAAGCATGGACCTTTTTCCTGCTCATCAGTTTTTGTTAGTGTTTGTGTATTTAACGTGTGCCCAAGACAACTCTTCTTCTTCCAATGTGGCCCAGAGGTACCAAAAAGTTGGATGCCCCTGCTCTAAAGCATGGGTCCCAGAGCAGAAGCCCTGCTTACCTAGTTGTTAAGAGTAATATTCTTTATTCAGAACACTACTAAGCACTTTTAAATGGCAGCAGCCTAGCATTGTCTTTGACTGTAGTAAAAGAGCAACTTCACCCGATAAAGTTCCCTACGACAAGTGAGTGATAGAGCAGGTCAGTCACCTTCCCACTCCCTCCCTTGCCTGTCTGTTTTTCTACCTGTCCCTGTCACTCCTTATCTCTTGGGATTCCTTCATGCAGTCCAATTTTTTCTCCTACTCATCTCAAGAGCTCAAGATTCTACCTGGGTAAAGGTGAACCCTTGTGCTTTAGGATCTTCAGGGCTCACCCCTGGATCCTTCAGCTCCTTGCATCCAACCTATCACTGAGTGGGGTGCGCTTGTGTGAGGGGGTTAAGGGGTGGTGTAGACTCTGGTGCTATTGATGGTTTTGTATGTAGCCACCAGGCTTAGGCTGTAATGCGGTACAGCATGGAAATCCTCTGAAACATTCCCCACAAACCTTGATTGGGGGAAGGGCAAGTGGATGATATGGTTTAAGATACATTGCCTAACAATGGCAAGTTGATAGCTTTGCTGCCACCCTAGGCAAAAGATGTACATGACTTTCAGAAAGTATAGTGACTTGTGACATAGCTGGGGGGGGGCTGATGTCTCTGTGTCGTGGGGAACTCTTGCCCTGAAAAAAGATGGCAGCTGCAAGAAGGTAAAAGATACGGGGGGGGGGGGGAGTGGCAAAAGTAGCACATCATAGGAGGGGCTGGATATGAGGTCACACAAGAAGTTCTGGGCTGAACATTTAAAATAAGGGTGGTCTGAAAGAGAAGGGGATTCCACCATACAGCCTGGTGTAGGAAAAACAGCAGCCATGTGGTCTATAGTCAAGTAGTAGAAGCTATGCAAGAGGAAAGGGTGTAAGGAGAGAGCCAATGGAGCTGTATGGGGACCTGTCTAACCAAACATGGATTCGTGGAAGATGCTTGGAGTTGAACTGAACTGTAACCAGGAATGCAGATTTCTGCTTCTCTGAAGGACTCATGAAAAAGCCACCTTCTTAGGACGTGTGCCTCCCTGGACTCCACAATGACCCAGTGTAACATGGCACATGTTTCCCTGAACCACTACATGGAGGCTGAGAACAGTACACCCCAGATTCTGAAGGGTAGAGCTGCTGCAAGAGGATGGCAACGCTGAAACACACAAGAGCACCTTCCAGAGAGGATGGAGATCTGTTTGTGCATCCGGCTTAAGAACAGATAAGGATATGGGGAACTTCTGGGCATGGTTTTGGCTTTAGCCTGGTGGGGAGCAAGGGAAGTGCTGGATCTAGTTGGAGAACAGGGCTCTGAGCAGGAGGACTCTGAGCAACCCCCCACCCCACCCGAGGTTGGAATCCTGTAAATAAAAACATGTTTCCTTCAACACTAATTGTTGGGTCATGCATCAAGACTCCACGTGGACAACCCTCGATTTGGTAGATTACAAGACCACATGCTGGGACTAGAAGGTGGGGTTCCTATATAGGGTGGATATCTACATAGCTGCTTATGTTCAAGAATAAAAGGAATCCCATTCCACAAGCAGGTAGGGGTGGAAGTGAGTGCCTTGTTTTTCCTCCAGCAGCTTCCTTTCATTTCCTCTCTGCATCTCCCTCACCTGGAGTTTCTACATTTCCCGTGGACCATTTTATCATTACATTAGGAAATTATGCTTATAGATATGAACCAGATCTGCTTTGAAAAACACTGTCCAGGGTGCAATGAATATGACTCTCATGTGCCTTATCTTTGGCTGCTAACAGAGACTCACCATGATATTGCAAATTTTATTTTTATTTGGCTCTTGAGGTGAAATAGAATACTAGATTTTTAAACTTGACTTAAAACTGAACTGAGATCTAATAACTGGTCCCTACAAAGAGGTGGTCCTCTTTGATGTCTCTTAGGGCCTGAGAATTTCTGCTCTTCATACATTTCTTTCTTTACATCCTTCCTACCACTTGGATATCTGTACCTTTTTGCTTCAACTGTTAAGTTCTCTGGGTGGTTTCTGCACTAGGAATCACAAACTCACATGCCTACAGAGGGTGAAGAGTTGATACAAATGTGTGAACCTGTAAGACACTAGGCAACAGGTGTGAAGGTTTTTTTGTATTGTGACCCCCAAATACTCTAGAAATTCTAGGGTAATAGCTAATGAGGCCATCAGTTACAGTGCAGACATCTTGCATACTTCAGTAGTTCTCAAAATATGTCCTGAAAACCCCAAGTGGTCTATTATTTCCTTGAATTTCCTCGTGGGCTGGTCTCTTGGAGTACTGATGTTACTTTATTTTTGGTTTGGTTATACTTGGTGTCTTATCCAAAGAAAAATCATTTTCCCCATTTGTTATGGGAGAGGTTTGCAAGGTAGATGTTCTGCAGTCATTTGCCTTGTCATAGTGGTCCTAAATGAAAGATTGTGAGATCCACAGCAGATTAGATACAAGACCCACAACTCCCATAGGGTCACAGCCTCATGAGTTGCTCTTTAGGTTGAAGTGTGATGCCTTAATTTTATCAGTAGCTACCATCTAGCGAGTGATGACTCTGTGCTGGGCATTGTACAATTATAGTGCATTACATACACCAGCGCATTTGATCCTCGTGATGGCCCTATGAAACAAGTCCAGTGGGTTCTATTATTATGCCTATTTTACAGATGGGAAAATTGAGACTTTGAGAGGGTAGGTCATTTTCTCATGAATGGCAGAGCTAGAAATGAAGTGTGCACAACAGCAGAGCCTATTTTAGGACCATTATTAATTCTTAACCTTGCCTGACATTAGAATCACCTGCAAATTTGTTTTTAATGCATATAAGCAGGGCCCATCTGCAGAGATTCTGATTTAATTGGTCTGGAGTAGGGTCCCCAGTACTTGTATTTTTGAAATTTTTTCCAAGAGATTCTATTGTGCAGCCACACTAATGAGCACTCCACTCTGCTTTGTTGCCTCAAAACCTAGTGACCTCAGTTGTATGTCAGGGAAATACAAGGCACATGGTGGAAAATGCATGAAATGTGAAAAGAGAAACAAGGTTATGTTGGGATGAGTGTTATGTTCAACATATGCCTCTCTCTGTCTTCTGAAGGCAACATATAGCTTGAACAACAATCTCTAAGGAGAGTTTGCTCAGTAATGGCTGTTTCCTCACCTTCACAATTAGTGCTAATGAAGACACTACATGGTATCAGACTGAATGTGTCAGTTATATCATAACCCCAACTGATAAGTAGCTATACTCAGTGAATACTGCTCTTCAACTTTAACTTTTTGAGTTGTTTCCAAAAGAAAACCAAGATGATACTGTACATGCATCAGCTCTTTGTAGCTGTCGGGACTAAGTTGGAAACTGAGCTTAACCCAGATATATCCAGCTCTTTCTACATGTATTATGTTTTGTGAGCACTGCCTATGTGTTGTGTTCTTTTCCACAGTGTGTTTCTAGCCAATTGTCTGGCTTTCCAGGAGAGGCAGAGGAAGTGACTGAAATTGACACCTCAGAACTTACCCAGTGTGTTGCAACCGATCAAGGCTGGGCAGATCCAATCTTGCCTCTGGGAGAAGGAAGAAAATGCTTGGAGCCATGGGAATGCTTGACATGCCTTTATTCATGGGTAGGTGAGCCATGCACACTGCAAGCTGTGTTTCTAACTAGTAGGAAGCCCCTACTTGTTTAAGTACTAGAGGGGAACAAAGCCAGGAAACTGCCAGAACATTACATAACATAATTCTGCAAATGCAAGACCACTTCATGTTATGGGAACAGTTTATCAGACCCAGTCTCAAGGCTATGAGAACACTGCTCCCATTAGTTAGCCAGATACCTGGGCATGGAAGCCAGATTGCTTCCACTTACCCTACACCCAGGATCGCTCAGCACTGAGCCATGAGGACAGAGCGAGCCCTGTGTGCTTTATTATAACTGTTGTCTATTTTGCCTGTGACTAGAGGCCACAGAGTATAGAGTGAAGGTCCTCCACTCCAGCAACATCAGCATCACCTGGGAACTTGTTACAAATGCAAATTCTCAGGCCCTGGCCCAGAACCAGCTAAATCAGAAAGTCTGGAGATGGGAGCCAGCAATTTGCTTTAACGAGCCCTCCATGGAATTTTGACACATGGTAATATTTGAGAACTGCTGGTTAAAAATTAAAAGATTAAAACTGGAGACACAGGCATCAGACAGCTGAATTCAAGTTCTGGTTCTACCAGTTACTATGTGACCTTGGGCAAGCTATTAATCCCTAAGTCTCAGTTACCTGATATGTAAAATAGAGTTACTGGTGTTCTTATCTATAAAATAGCTACTTACATAGGATAGTGCACTTACAGTACTGAGCTGAATGCAAAGCACAGAGAGTAAGGATTCGATAAGTGTTTAATCTGTATTTATTATAAGGGCTGTTCTGGATAATCACTTTAATTTCCAATGTGATTGAATTTATTTAGAAAATATCTTATTTACAAGATCAGAAATAATAGTACATCTTAAACAGCTCAATGGCTGTAGAGCAGAAAGTATTTCACCTACCAGTTCCTTCACAGAATTGTTGAACATAAGGGGGAACACCTTGAAAGCAATATAATCCTACCCTTAGTTAACCAGACACCTGGGCACCTTAGGCACTGAACCTAATAATGGCTCTTAAAATATACAGGTGCATAGTATCAGGGAAGAAAGTAGAGATGAGTGTCTGGGGATGGAGATTTGGAGAGGACTGAAATTATAGCCTCTTGGTAGTTCTAGAATTTGTGCCCTTGATGCTGAATCTACGCATGAGCTGAAGTTCATGTACTGATGGCATTCTGGTGTGGAGCAGGACATGGAATAGATGACCTCATTATTTCTCTATATATAGCTCTGAAGGATGGGCAGCCATGATCGGAATGCTATTGACATTGAGTTGCAAATTTCAACGTTATAAAAAGCAAACTGTTGGGACCTTATTAAGTGAAAAAATGAACATCAGCACCAGCCATGTAAATCTGATGTATCTGCTACCCTAGCAACCAGAACATAAAGGCAGCTAGGTAGTTTGTTGACAGTTTCTAAGGTAATACCTCCCACATACAACATCAGAGCTTTCCTATTATTTTAACACTTTCTCCACATGCCCACTGGACTTTCACTTGATGCTCCACTATCATCTCCCTCTCCTAAAAGACTCCCTTTCTGACTTTCCTATTTTTAAGTGCCAGTGCCATTCTCTTAAGTACTATTGTCAAAACCCTTGATGTTTAGCATGAACTGAAGGGCCCCAAAAGTAATATGTATCTCTAAACTGAAGAGATACACTTTGCAAAATATTAGATACATAAATCAAGAAATGATAGATGCTTCAATTGAAAAAATTTTTAAAAGCTCACAGTGGATGAAACTAGCCATCTGTAATTCTTCTCTGAAGTGACTTCTTGGAAATATAATTTGTAGATATACTGCAGATGAAATTAAGATGCTTTCCAATATCTCACCTGGGAGCTACCAATCTAGAATGCAATTCATATAAGATGACCTGTTACCTTGGCAACTGTAACACGTAATGAGGATGGGAGCCAGGTAATATTGTAATGATAAAAGAGTCTGTTAAGTAGTTAGAGATGGTGGAAAAAATAACATGGGAGAGTCAGTGTTTATCCAGTATTGTTCAAGTAACAGGAACAGTGATCTGGTAGATGTGCTACAAATAACCTAGTCAGCCATGGCTGGTGTGGCTCAGTGGATTGAGCCCCTGCCTGCAAAACAAAGGGTCACCGATTTGATTCCCAGTCAGGGCACATGCCTGGGTTGCAGGCCAGGTCCCCAGTGGGGGCACATGAGAGGCAAACACACATTAATGTATCTCTCCCTCTCTTTCTCCTTCCCACCCCCTCTTAAAAAAGTATATAAATAAAATCTTAACCCCCCAACCCCCAAGTAACCTAGTCAAAGAGCCCTCAAAACCATTCAGCCCCATATGCTCAAATTGTAAGTGACCCTTTATTATTTCTAGTTTGGTTTCACAGGTACATTAATAGCTGGTAGGTATAACCCCAGATAGGAGATAAGAATATTTCAGTCACTAGAAACTACATTCTTCACCAGCACTTGGCTTGTAAGCCAGTTTCCTATAAAACCTCTTAGTGTAAATTAGTCCCTAAGAGTCTAAATCACTTCCATGGGAACTGATAAAATCTACTTTTCAGTTTCACAGTCTGGTCTATGGGACTTTCACCAAGATTCATCAACTTACTTTTTTCTCTGATATTTCACTTTTTTCTTTATTATCAATGTAATGCCTGTCCACTGTAAAAAGTTTGGAAAGTATAGAAATGGAAAAGAAGCTGACAAATGAATCAACCCCAAGCTCCCTATCTAAAGTAAACAGTTGGCATATTGCCTTTGAATGCATTTTTATTCACAAATTTCAGATCATACTGAATGCACAATTCTTTTAAAAATTTTTTAAAAGATTTTAGTTATCTATTTTTAGAGAGAGAGGAAGGGAGTGGGAAAGAGAGGGACAGAAACATCAATGTGTGGGTGCCTCTCATGTGCTCCCTTCTGGGGACCTGGCCTGCAACCCAGGTATGTGTCCTGACCCAGAATCAAACCGGCGACCCTTTGGTTCAGAGGCTGGCGCTCAATCCACTGAATCACACCGGCCAGGGCTGAATGCACAATTCTTTATTCTACCCTTTTCACTTAAGGTTGCTGTGTTACCACCCTTCAAGGCCAGGCAGGTCCATGGTATTCATGCAAATGGAAAAATATTCATGGAGCCATTGGGATGTCTGGCATGCCTTTATTCATGGGTTGGCAACCCACACATGCTGCAAGCTGTGTGTCTATCTGCATGTCTCATGTTGTGGCCCCTGCTCCCCAGTGTGGCACCCATTACGGCACCTGTCCCCTTGTGTGTCTCTCATCATCATCACCCCCAGCAGGGAGTCCCTACCTGTTTAAGTACTACAGGGGAACAAAGCTGGCAAGATGCCAGAAATTATATAACATAATTCTGCACATGTGAGCCCACTTCATGTAATGGGAGCAGTTTATCGGGCCCAGTCTCAAGGCTATGAGAACACCAGTTATCAGGCCCCTCCACAGCTATGGGAATACTGCTTCCCTTAGCTACCCAGACACCTGGGTGAGGAAGCCAGATGGCCTCCACCTACCCTACAGTTGCCTTCTTCACATATTTCCATATCATTACAAACTTTCAAAAGATAAAATTTTAAGTTAATTTGTATTGAAATATAACGTATGTACAGAAAAGTGTACATATCCAAAGAGTACATACAACTCAATAAATTTTCATGAAGTGAACACACCTGTATGAACAGCACCCAGATGAAGAAATAGAATATTATAAGCTCTAAGAAGCTCCCTAATGCCTTCTGCCAGCCACTCCCCAAACCCTTAAGGTAATGACATCCTAACTTCTAACATGATACCATGAATGTAATTTTTAGTGGCTTTGCAATAGTCTATGGAGAGACTATATTTTATGTAACCATTCCCCATTTCTCTAATGTTGGGCCTTAAAAATGCTTTTTATTTTCTTTTTTCATTATTCTTTTTCAAATATATTTTATTGATTATGCTATTACAGTTGTCCCATATCTCCCCTATCATTCCCCTCCACCCTGCACACCCCCTCCCACCCACATTCCCCCCTTTAGTTCACATCCATGTGTCATAAGTTCTTTAGCTTCTACATTTCCAACACTATTCTTGCCCTCCCCATGTCTATTTTCTACCTACCATCTGTGCTACTCATTCTCTGTACATTTTCCCCCTCTCTCCTCCTCCCACTCCCCTGTTGCTGACCCTCCATGTGATCTCCATTTCTGTGTTTCTGTTCCTGTTCTAGACGTTTGCTTAGTTTCCTTTTGTTTTAGGTGTGGATGTTAATATCTGTGAGTTTGCTGTCTTTATACTTTTCATATTTTTATCTTCTTTTTCTTAGACAAGTCCCTTTAACATTTCATATAATAAGGGCTTGGTGATGATGAACTCCTTTAACTTGACCTTATTTGAGAAGCACTTTATCTTCCCTTCCATTCTAAATGACAGCTTCCCTGGGTAGAGCAATCTTGGATGTAGGTCCTTGACTTTCATGACTTGGAATACTTCTTCCCAGCCCCTTCTTGTCTGTAAGGTCTCTTTTGAGAAATTAGCTGACAGTCTGATGGGAACTCCTTTGTAGGTGACTGTGCCCTTATCCCTTGCTGCTTCTAGAATTCTCTCCTTCATTTGAATCTTGGCTAATGTAATGGTGATGTGCCTTGGTGCGTTCTTCCTTGGATCCAACTTCTTTGGGACTCTCTGAGCTTCCTGGACTTGCTTGAAGTCTATTTCCTTTGCCAGATTGGGGAAGTTCTCCTTTATTATTTGTTCAAATAACTTTTCCACTTATTGCTCTTCTTCCTCCCCTTCTGGTACCCCTATAATTCGGATGTTGGGGCATTTAAAGATGTCCTGGAGGTTCCTAAGCTTCTCCTCATTTTTTTGAATTCTTGTTTCTTCCTTCTTTTCTGTTTGGTTGTTTCTTTCTTCCTTCTGGTCCACTCCATTGATTTGAGTCCCAGTTTTCCTCCCATCTCTAGTGGTTCCCTGTGTGTTTTCCTTCATTTCATTTATTGTAGTCTTCATTTGTTCATATAATTTGTGAACAAAATCAACCAATTCTGTGAGCATTCCGATCACCAGGGCTTTGAAGTGTGCATCTGATAGGTTGGCTATCTCTTGGTCGCTTAGATGGATTGGCTCTGGGGCTTTGATTTGCTCTCCCATTTGAGCCAGTTTTTTTTGTTCTGGTCACAGCTATTATGTAGTGAGGGGCAGAGCCTTAGGTGTACCCCAGGGTGGGGCAGCGCAGTGGCTGGGTTGTGACACTGTATGTGGGGGCGGAGTCTGAGAGGGAACAATGGCACTTGCTCTGTTCTCTCTCTGATTCCAGTCCCTTCAGCCTCTTTCTCTTCACCTGGATTATCTGCACACGAATGTGGGAGCACCTGGTCAGCCAGCCACCTTGTGTGGCCTCATTGGGTCTACATCATTGCCACCCTGTGCCCAGGGTCTGCTAGCCGCCGCCTGTGCTCTTGGGATCTGCCAGCCGCTGCTGCCTGTGTACCAGGTCTATTAACCTCCACTTTTTCCTGCTGGGACTCCGCTCCTCTTACCGGTCTGGATGAATGGTTGATGGACTTCCATACAGTTCAATTTTCTATCAGCTCTGGTTGTTTTTTGTCTCTAAATCTTTGTTGTCCTTAATTTTGGTTGTGTGAGGAGGCACAGTGTATCCACCTATGCCTCCATCTTGGTCGGAAGTTAAAATGCTTTTTATTTTTAATCGTGAAACCTTTTCACATATATTTTTGCTTACATCTCTACTTCTTAGAATAGATTCCTAGAGATGGAATTTTGGGGGCAAATGTTTTGAAAATTTTAAAGGCTCTTCCTTCTAATTGCTTTCAAGGAAGGCTGTATCAATTTCCAACTTTGCCAGCAGTGTGTGAGAGAACCTGCCTTACTGTCTATATACTTTGAGGACTATCAATGCTTTTAAAATCTTCACCAGTTTTATAGGTAAAATAGTATTATCTATTTGTTATACTTTGCATGCTCTTTCCTTACCAGTGAGGTAGAACAAAACACTTATTTTTTTACCTTATATTCCTTTTATTAAAATTTTATTTTGAGAGTACGTTTATTAAAGCTGGGAACAGTGAAACAAGGAATAGCTTAGGATAGAAGCAGCAGGAGAGAGCCCAGGTTAGGCTACTGCTGTTAGCTTGGTGGAAAGTCAAAGAAAGGGGGCCTTGGAGACAGGTTCAGGGGGCAAGCCCAGGGTGAGCTTAGGGGAAAGAAAATCCGCTTGAAAAGGAGATTCAAGTGGCTATGCCCCAAGGAGGGCATGCCTACCTTACATTTATTTTCCTGGGAATCAACTCTCCATGCCTTTGCCCAGGTCCTAATTGAGGTCCTGTTCTTCATAACAGTTTACATGAGATCTTTATACAGTAAATGACCCTTTGCCATACCTGTATATCTTTTTCTGTTTGTTTGTTGTTTATGATTTAATTTAATTCATTTTTTGTCATTTAGAAGTTCTTAAGGTTTATGTAGTAAAATCTACCTCCATGGTAGATTTTTCAAACTACTTTTCAGTTTAGAAAGTCCTCTTCCATCCAAATTTCAGAATAATCATCTTTATTTTATTTTAGGGCTTTTACAATTTGATATTTTGGCTTTCAACTAATTCATCTGGAATTTCAGTTGATGCATGGTAGTAAGGCTGAAATTTGAATGGGTATCAACTGGGGTACTTGTTACAAACCCAGATATTCCTGAGCCTTAGCCCCTGAGATTTGGATTCTATAGGTCTTAGGTGGGGCTCAGGAACATTCATTTGTTACAATCACCCAGCCAATTACATTGCAGATGGGCCCCATTCACATTTTGAGAAATTATTTACAGAATGCAGTGTCACCTGCCATAGTTCATAGCGTTGGCACCTCCCATCTTAATGACTGTAGCAGTCTTTCTCAGCTTCCAGGTTACTGCGCCTTAAAATCCATTCTACACATGGCTCCTAGAGTTCTCTCCTAGAAACATCTCATGAAAAACTCTTCATTAGTTGCCCATTGTTAAAGGAACTTGACCAAACCCCTCATCCCAGCACCGGAGGACCTTCATTATCTTCCTGAATCCATTGATCTGATCAGCTGGATCTCCAGTGACTCCAGAACCACTCCCCCATCTAGCTAGACCTGCCTCCACATGGGCCTGCAACACATATTGTTCATTTATGTTTTCATGCTTCAGTCTCCACCTTCTTTCAGGTTATTCAAATCCTATGCATTTAAGTCACTTCTCACATTCTCTTCCAAGATCACTGCTTTCCTAGAATTACTAAAGCCCATTTTTATGTATTCTCACTTTATGTGTTTTATCTTCACATCTGGTCACACAATCTCAAGGACATGGTCTGTGTGTCTATCCCTCATAGCCTCTATCACAATCCTAGATGAAAGGAAAGCACACCTGAAGAATATGGTTAATGGAACCAAACCAGTCCTAACTGCCAAGTGATTTTAACACTTATTATTTCTGAGAGCTAATGCTGTAGCCTCTCAGAAATGTTTTGCTTGGACCAAAATGAGAATGACAAATTTATAGACACTTCATTTTCTTGTGATTTTATTTGCTGATAAAGTTAAGCAATGTTTATCTTGGTTTCTGTTCTTATTGTATTTAACAACACTGCTTCTCACCTATGACATATGCATTTATTAACTTTCTGGTTGAAGAGTCTAACCTTTTCTTTAATATGGGATATTTCTTTCCCCTCTTACATATTCAATGATTTCTCTTTTATAGAAGAACATGCTTTATCAGATTAAATAAATATAAAAGGGTTAGTGGCTAAATGATTACATTATAGCTTCCTTAATCTCTTTTTTTCTCTTTAGGGTCTGCCTTCTCCAATGACAGACCTGCTTTAAATAAGTTTGCTTGGATGCTCAGAACAGGTGGTGGTGGGATGAGTGAAGATAATCCCTCTCCCTTTCAGTAGACAAGGTGGTATTCAGTTTAACTCAGATCTTTATTGAGCTCCTACTGGGGACTTGGCTCTTTGCTAGGCAGAACAAAGAAAACCAAGATGAGAAATGATAAAGGAGCAGAGGGGAAAGAGAAAGAAGAGGCAAGGAAAAGAGTAGAGCTGGCTATTCCTGTAAGTGGCAACTAAAAGAAGAGAAAGGGAAAAGAGAACCAAACGTGCAATCTCTAGCAAGTTCTTACTCGATAGGGCTGTGCAGGCTAACAAACCTGAAGCAGTGGTTTGAGCTCATATTTTGCTTAAGAGCCATGAGAGCAGTTAGAAAGGCCATAATTTGAGTTAAGCATTTACCAGCTCCAGCCTCTAGAATGGGAAGTAAATGATCCCTCCCTTTTTTAAAGGTATATATGCATGTGTCTGCATGTGTGTAAATACACATAGTATATAAAATTATTTTGAAGGGTAATAGGCAACATTTATTGTGCATGCTTACTCTGTTGTAAGCACTTTGTATGTATTAAACTATTTAATCTTCATCACAACTCTGTGAGGTAGGTGCAATTATTATGGACATTTTTTCAGATAAGGAAACTGAGGCACTGAGCAATTAAGTAACTTGCCCAAGTTCACACAGCTTATCAGTGGCAGATCTGGGCTTTGAGCCTTGGTCTAGGTGACTTAATATTTGCTGTTATTTGAGGTACTGGTCCATGTTTAATTTACTGCTGTACTCACTAGGGCTAATGTATTGCCTGGCACATAACAGGCTTCTTATGCTTTGAATAAATAAATAACTGAAATGTTGACTATAGAGAATTTTCTTTTTAAGCCCAATTACTATTATGAATACCAAGTGTAATTACATGTAGGTTCACTTGCTGTAAATTTTACTCTATTAAAGCAACATTTTTTACAACACATACATGCGTGCATCTTTCAATGTTCTCTTACTCATTTGGCTGGGCTCATGCACCCTTGAAAAATGAGAGGAATCATTGAAAGAATGTAGTACAGGAGGTGGTAAATGAACTAGTGGTTTCTGGCCTCCTTCTGAGTTCTGTAGTTGAAAAGAAGAGATTTTAGCATTTAGTAGCCTTGCCTGGGGTCCACTTAAGAAACTAGGTCTACCTTGTCATAATAGCATAATACTTTTAGGATGCAATATCAAATAGAGGGAGAAGGAATGCCTGAAAAAAGCCTAAGACCCCAAATAGGGCTGCCTTTTATAAAAGGTTCTGATTTGAGAAAACCCTCTTCCTCTTCAACCCATTGTGGTCCTGATGCCTGCAATTCTACCATTAAAATCTATTCTTTTGGTTGAAAGAGTTAAACCACAAGCACCCAGGAGTAGGTATTAACACTTTAAAGCGAATTTCTTTATGGGTTTCGAGGTTTAGCTAAAACCACCGAGGGGACAGTGTGAAGAGCAGGCTGTGGGCTGAGTCTCGGGGAGGGTGGAGAATGCGGGAACGAAGGGAAGGGGAATGGGGCGAGGAGTGCTCCTGAAGAAGGTCTCTAGAGAAGCTCCTTTAGCAAAGCAGGGAAAGAGGCATCCAGAGACTAGCTGCCAGGTTGGGCCAGCGGGCTCCTGGGAGGAGCCACGCATCTCTCCACCCCTGCGCCGGGGTTGGCTGAGGGTGCCTTCAGAGTTCCTGGTGCCCTGCGCACCAGGAAATGACTTGTCCAGCGGCAGGGCTGTAGGACACTCACTGGTTTTTCTGTTTGCCGCCTGACGTCTGTAAGAGGATTTATTGGTTATGAAGGTAAAGGTTACGGGGAGAGCCTGGAAAACCCGATTTAACTGTTACTGTACTGAAAATTGCTGTCTGCACCAAATTGCCCCGGGGTGGGGGGGGGTGGGAATTGAAAAGGCAGGCAGGGGTGGCGACAGGGACAGGACCGACTCAATGCTGGCTGCACAAGGTCGCCCTTAGCCTTGAGTCCGCCTGTGCTCTGACTTCCTTCCCAACTCCTCCATCCTGCTCTTCCAGACCTCCCGGGGCCCTGCACCCAGCCCAGGTTCAGTAGCAGCCTTTCCTAGTGAAGCCTTCCAACAGATGTGAGCAGAGCTTGCCCAAAAGGAGAGGGGGATGGAGGGACCGATGAAATAGTATGGTGGAGAAAGGAAGGACTTGACTGACTTGCACGTGGGCTGCAGTCAAGACCAAGCAGTAAACACATATGCCTGTCTGCCTTAGCCAGGAACCTTGTATGGAGTGAGGCCAACTAAAGAAAGGGTGAACAGACAGTGTAAGCAAGACTTTGCCTGTACTTGAACATTTTGCTCCACGAAGATCCTTGGCCCTGTTCAGATCCACCTACCACATAATCTCTGATTTGAATTTCTCTGAGCATTTCAGGTAGGTTAGCCATTTCAGCCCTAGAAAGTTAGCCTACTTTTCTAACTAGCATCTCTGGACTCTGGGTCCCTTTCAGATTCCTGAAGCAGAAAGAGAGCAGCTGTCACACACTTTAAAAAAAAATCCAAGTATTTATTTAAAACATGAAAAACCATTGTGAACAAATGCCCTCTCTGACATGAAACAAAGAAGCATAACTCACTTTGACTAGTATTACTCTGCTGCCTTGAAAAAAATGTATTTCACTGCAGAATTTGTATAATAAAAGGCCCTTTACTAGGAAAGATGGCTGGCACCCTAAAATAATGGGATCCTATTTTAGACAGTGTCTGATAATGTGGAAGAAGAAACCTATGTCAACAAAGTGTCTTCTGCTGGGCTACAGGGCAAGTAGAGCACAGTCTCATGGTGGCAGTTATCAGTGAGAGCACCCACCCACTTACAAAAAAAGTCTCAAAGTTTAAATACAGCTGTCTACAAATTCCTCACCTCCCCTGTCGCTTCTTTGTCAACGCCCAAATAGGCCTGGAGCTTCCTTCATCCTTCCCTGCCAGCTGGAGGGACAAGGCCCCTTTCCTGGACCAGAACCAATTGCTCCCCCTCTAGTCTGGGCCTTCTTGCCTGCCCCCCACCCACTAAAGAAAAATATTTTTTGTTCTTTGTCTCCTTCCTCTTCACTCATTTCCTCTCAGGATTTTCTGTTTTTTAAATATTAAGTACACACATTTGTCTCACTTTGGGAAAATGTCTATCACAAGTCACACACTTTCAATACTATTAACAGGTGGTCCAGGGAAGGCCTGAAGCTCACCCTCACCATGTTCCAGTAGGCACTAATGCAGAAGGTTAGGAAAGGGTGTGTGTGTGTGTGTGTGTGTGTGTGTGTGTGTGTGTATTGTTTTTTAAGTTTCCTACATAATTGTACTTATCCTTGTACACTTACTATGTTATTACATCTCCAGTTTTGCAGGTTGGACATGTTGAAGCACAAAGAAGTCAAGTGACATCTTCACATCAGAGTCTAAGGAAGGGCAGTGACACATATTGAATGCTTTCCTTGTTCAACACATTCTGAGCACTTTGTATATATGACTTTGTTTAATTCTCACCATAATCCTGAAAGGTAGGTGTTATCAGTCCTATTTTTATAGATGATCTCAGTGAGAGTCAGTGCTTAAGTAACTTGCATAAAGTCACAGAAGTAGTGAGAAGCTGAGCTAGGATTACAACATGGCTTCAAAGTCCATGTTTTTAATGATTTGCCTCTTTCTGGGAGTTGTCTGGAAGATGGTATCAATAACATCTGAACTCTGACAGCTTAAATTTATTCTGTTAGAAATTTGAAATCCCCCCTAAATGCTTTCATATTATGACAATTACTTTTTTTAGTACTTTATAAACATACAAAATGGTGTATGGGCTAAGTATTATAGCACCCTTGTCTGCATCCTCTAAGTTACCTAGTGATCATGGCATACTAATTTGACAATAACAGAAGGAGATATGGGCAAATCTTAGTAAATAAATCCATTACATATGTTGGACTTTTAAATAGATATTCTGAATTAAGGTATGACTTATATTGGGGTGAAATCAAGGTAGAGGGCAGGAGCAAAAGGCAGTTTCACAGCAGATCAGTAACGTATCTGGTGAAGTCCATTCACATGTCCTGGGTACTCAGAAAAGCTCCACAGTAATGAGTGATCAGGCAATATAAGGTAAATGGGCTACAGCACAAAATCCTGTGTTGAAGGAAGAGGGATTCCTTTTTTCCATAGTGTCCTCTGCTGTTCTAACTCTTCCAGCTTTTTCCTCAGTTATTCCCACTGTTCCTTCCCCCCACTGCCCTCCTTCAGTATTTGCCACTGCCATTCAGTCCCATACTGTCTTTAAACATCATGACAGTACTGAGTTTTTGCTAGGTACTGGACACTACAAACATTATTTCGATTTAATCTTCTAAGTACTTTTTATTAATTATCCCTTATTTAACTCTTACAACCAATATATGACAGAGCTACTGTTGTTATCTCCATTTTACAGATGAAAAAAGGAAGATCAGAGGGACTGAATAACTTGTCAAAAACCAGCTAGGTAATAAGTGAAGGAGCTGGTGAACTGACTGCCGAAGTCTGCCTGACTGCAGGATCTGCATGCCTGAGATCTGAAAACTCATTTGTCCCTACTGTCTGCCATTTCCTGTTGCTTTACTTCCTTTCTCTGTTTGGCCTCAAGACTTACTGGATGTGTCAGTGCCTTCCTGAAAGGCATCTCCCTTGGCCTCCAACCTTTGCATTCTTCTGGTTCTGTGTCACCAGCATTTCTTCTTGTTCCCCAAATATTGCCTTTCTCCCAGGTTAGTCATTGACCTTTTGATATTCTCTTGCAAGTTCTTAAAAAAAAAACACCTTAGAGCTTGTACTTGTTATAGACAACCAAATCTCTAGCCCTGACTTCTGTCCTGATATGTAGTACTGCTTCTCCACTTGTTAGATATTTCTATTTAGTTGTTTCCCTACTATTTCAAACACATGCCTCAAATGTGAACTTGCTTTTTATTAACCTCCCTATTTTATCTTTAGTTCTATACATAAAGTCTCCAGCAACTCACAATAAAGTCTATGTTTTTAAAGCATTTTATTTATTTATTTTTTAAAAGATTTTACTTATATTTAGGCAGAGGAAAGGGAGGGAGAGAGAGAGAGGGAGAGAAACCTCAATGTGTGGTTGCCTCTTGTGTGCCCTCTACTGGGGACTTGGCCTGCAACCCACGCATGTGCCCTGAGTGAGAATCAAACCAGCGACCCTTTGTGTTGGAGGCCCGATGCTAGATCCACTGAGCCACACCAACCAGGGCATAAAGTCTATATTTTATTCAGGCATTAAAGTTCTTCCAGCCCTGGCTGGGTAGCTTAGTTAGTTAGAGCGTCATCCGGATACACCAAGGTTGCAGGTTCAACCTCTGGTCAGGGCACATACAAGAAGCATCCAATGAATGCATCAATAATTAGAACAAGAAATCAATGTTTTCCTCTCTCTTCCTCCTTCCTTCCCTTCCTCCCTCCCTTCCTTTTTCTCTCCAAGAACAAAATAAAAATTCTAAACAAAGTTCTTCTAGATCATGTACTAATGTAACTTTTCACTCTTATTTCCTCTACTCCCAAAAATAACTAGTATTTTAGACCGATCAGTCTAACCTACTGTCCTCCAAACATCTGATTCAACTCCCTGCTATCCCTTAAGACATGGTACAAGGCTTCCTGTTCTGGGAACCTTTCCTGAGCAGTTAACAGGAACCAAGGATATGGTGTTAATTACATTTTTTCCTGGCTTTGCACTTGCTCTCCTCAATTACATTATAACCTTTATAACTACTTTGGTACCTAGTGTGGTACAGTGCCTTGCATGTAGTAAGCACTTCCTGCATATTAGTTGATTGGTTGGTTGTTGGGTGGGAGGGTAGAATATGGAGAGGGACTGGCCATAGAAGTATATCTAGAGAGTTGAACTCTTTCCTGGAGGGCAAAGATGATATTTTCCTTATCTTTTTATTTTTGGAGCCTAAGCCAGTGCTGGCCTTCAACAGTTCAGTTCTGCTCAGCAGACTTATTTTTACTGAGTGTTGACTATGCCAGGCACTGCTAGGAGCTGAGCTTCCATAAGGGTTTGTAAATGAATGAATGAAGGGGTTTGGGAGTGGTGCCTCCATTTCTCAGCTTCTATTTGTTCACCTTTCATGTAAGTGAACCTTTATGTTTTTGTGGTTGGCAGGTATAAAGAGAAGAGTCCCAGTGCACAACCTGAGATACTTCCTCTCCAGAGTGGGTCTCTTCTCCAAACTGGGACTGCTCTCCTGGGGTTCCAGAAAACCTCCAAGTTGGTCATAGCTCTTCTTGGGCTTATGTAAGGAAGACTTCATTCATGTGATCACCAAAAAGTGTCAAAGAGAACAGAAAAGTCATAAGAAAACAACCCATCTTGGACCACTAGACAGTTCTTGACAGGAAAGGTAAGACCCAGGCTGATGTTCTTCCTTAGCAAGTCTGAATCTCTGGGCATGCTGAAATTCTGTATTCTGGACGTAGCTAATGTAGCATGGCAAGAATTCAAAGGGATGCCTTAGGTAGGATACCCAGGACAAACTTGAAGGTATCTGAGGAATGTTGGGAGAAATGCTTTGGGATTACAAAAATATCTGTAATGCCTTTAAGTGTGGTTTTTGCAGAAAAGAGATTTTAAACTGGGACCTTATATCTAAAAAGGTTCAGGGCAAGTGTACTAAAAACCAGGGACCCAGAGAGAGATTAGATGGACTAGAAATGAATAGTCCCATTGCAGCCATGCAAACACACAAATATACCTTACTTTATGCAACAAATATATTTTCTAAATCAAATTATATTTTAAAAGCATTAGGGAGGTAGGCTATTTAAAGGAACCCAACAGCAAAGCCTTTTCTAATATGATTAATTACCTCCTGATAAATCTTGATTTTTCTTATATTAGGTTTGCCCATCTGTTCTGCTTTGTTAAGTGGACAGCACCAAAATGGGCTCTTCTCCCAGACTGTCTCCTCAGGGACATGAGAGTTACGTCTTCTGAATGATAAGAAAAATGCTAGAGGAAATGGTGGCAGGAAGTATGATGCATACTGTAGGTACATAATATTTATATAATGAACTAAGTGCCTGAATTCTTTTATTCAAGGTGGGCCGATGTTGTAACACCACTCTGGAGGCTAAGCTATGAAGAACAGCTCAAGGTTGGTATGCAACTTCAGTCTTCACTCCTCAATTCCATCAAGAGAATGGTGTTAGACTTGTAAGAAACTTGACTAGACATCTCTACCCAGGCATACCAAGGAGTCCTGAAACTGAATGTGCTAACAACTCTAAAATTTTAACTTTAGGCCAGTTATGTCTTCCAAACTCTAGAACCATATATAAATGCTTGTTTCCTTTCTTTGCTTTTTTTGTTATTCTTACAGCTTTAGCTACATGTAGCTATTTAAATGTAAGTAAGTCAATTCTGCTATAATGCTTGCTTTGAAAATTGAAATTTGTTCCAACAGATTGATATATTAGGAAACAATTTGAACATAATACAAATTTCACATTTGCTTAGAAGTCATTTCATCTGTGAGGAACACCAGATGAAAGAAGGAAACTGCACCCAGGTGAACTGAATTGCATGAGAATACATAAAATGAACACATACACACACCTCAGACATCTGCTGCTCTCTCAGTTTGCTGAGTGTGTTATGAGCCATTCACATCTGCTGTTACAAATTTCCATTCCACTCACATACCCTCCTTTCACCACCTCATGATAACTCACAGGTGGGCAGCTACCTCCACAAGCAAAATTCAGGTCTTTGTCAGGGCAAAGTGCCATTCTATTGTAGTAATATATTCATTTTTTAGCTATTTAACATGTAAAACTATACCATTTTTATTAGGTTCCTATCTTTTCTGTATGTATTACTAATAAAGTTTTGGAATGTGTGTGCCCAACTGTATTTCCCCCATGAGCCCTGTTATTTCTTTTGCATGATTTTACATGGTATGGTGTAGGAACACTTAATGTTCACATTATAGCAGAGCTGACTATATTAAGTTAATTAAAATTAAATAAGATTAGAAATTTACTTCCTCAGTCACATGAGCCACATTTCAAGTGTTCAGTAGCCACATGTGGCTAGTGGCTGTCATATTACATAGATCCTTACACCCAAATAGAATATTTCCATTACCATAGCAAGTTCTATTGGACAACACTCGTCTAGCATGAGTGTTTAGTCTGAAAGGTCAGATAAAATGGTGAGCTTACACAAGAGCTCACTCTTGACCTTTCTTCAGTGCCTTATTAGGTCTGTTGCTTTTCAATCATTCTGGATTCCTTATCTACTGAGACCATGACCCAGAAATCTGTTGGACAACTTTCTCTTACCTTTTTGTTTTCCATTTTTTGAGGTATATTGCAAAAGTCTTTTGTTTTATTGCTTATATTCTTTTGCAGGTGAAATTTGAAGCTCAGAACAAAATTTTACAAAGACTAGAGTCTTGCCTCCAAATTATCAACAGACTGAAAGTGACAACAGTTGCACCAAAATCGGAGGGGCTTTGTTGTCTTCTCCATGCTATTATACCCTCTGTAAGCCCTCACCTCCTGGTCAGTTGCTGGGGACCTGACTCTCTGCTAAGTGATTACAGTGATTGCTTACTGTTTGCAGTCACTCTTGGGATTAAGCACTATCATTTTACAGATGAAGACATTGACAATCAGAAAGATTAAGTAATTCACTCAAGGACATAAATCTAGAATGCACCAGAGCTGAGATTTACACTCAGGCCTCTCTGATGCAAAACCACTTTCAAAACCCTCCTTAGGCCATTATCTGTCTTGCTGCTTGATTTTGTAAGTAAAGTTTTATTGGAACAGCCAAACTCCCCTGTTTATGCATTGCATCTGGCTGCTTTCACACTACAATGGCAGAGTTAAGTAGTTGTGACAGGAACCATATGGCCTGAAAAGCCTAAAATTATTTACTATCTGCTCTTTAGTGAAAAAGTTTGCTGACTCCTGCTTTATGGCGAGATTGGAGTTCCTTTCTGCCATGAAGTATCTATGGAGTATCTTGATCTTCTCAGCCATGGATTTTCACCTATGCCATACTTTCCAAGCAAACATCACTTATTTATCCTTATCCAGAGAACATTCTTTCATTCCCTGTATTGTTGCCCTTGGTTTTGTTTGACCTGTTTCCCCTTTCCTCTCCTGCCTCCTCCAGCCTGTCATCATTGGCTACTGAAAAAGTCCACCTTGTCTGTAAACTGAGTTCCAGATGGCAATCCAAAGATGGTGGGGGTACTACCTGGGAAATTGGAGAGGTCAGTTGATGGCCATGGCTAGTAAAAATAACAAGCCAAGGATGGAGAGGAAAGGGAAGGGTACAGAATTAAATAAATATATGATATTATTCTATTGTTCAGTAGCAAAAAAACAAATCCCACTATATTTTACTTCCCTTTCAAAATCCAAACAAAATAGATATCATTATATTGCTTATCTATAGCATGAGATAAAATATTGCATACTAGCCCAGAATAAGCTTCTTAATGGCTAAGAAATAGGCTTTCTCTTAAAAATGGCATTGAGCTTGAAGTACATACTTTTCTTCTCCATATCTGTATATGCTCTTTTGAAGGAGAGAATTTAAGTTGCCAGACATTTTCTTTTAAATAATGTTTAGGGAAAAATCCTTATAATTCAAATTATTTTTCTTTCAGTAGATGGAAACATCATCTGTGTACAATCTAACCATCTGAAAAACATCGCCGAGAAACACATTCCAGAGGCACAGGTAATAAGGAACAAGGGCTGATTGAAGATGACCCAAGGCATCCCTGACATATTAATAATTGAGCTACTTCAGGGGAAGTGGGGCTCTGTTTTGAAAGCATACCTCAATATAGAGAGAACACTGCTGATGTTTCATTTCAGAGAGGATTGGAGAGGAGAAGAGAAAACTGCATCCGTTACAGCAAATGTCAGACATCCAAGGCATTATAATAGGAGGGAAGTATTAGGAAAGAGAGGTACTGCTGAGGGCAGTAGGATAAGTGGCAGGTATCTGAAATGTTCGGGAGGTTAGTATTTTTGTCTGAACAGCACAGAAATATTGAGAGATGTAGGAGTGGTGGTAAGGTGTCTACATCATGAGGCTGGCCTCTGAAACATTTTTATATCCTTCTGTTTCATACACCCACTATTCATTGAGTGCGTACTATGTGTCAGGCATGGTGCTTGTCGCTGGGGATCCACTGGTGTCCCAAATAGATATGGTGCCTGTCCGCATGGAACTTAAAGCAAAATAAGCCTTACTTGTGAGGACCGATCGGAGCTCCCACCTAACATTTTTCTTATCTGTTAATTCTTACCAGCACCCATGCTCCTAATGAAACAGGTTTCTGATACTTGGGTAGTACCTTCAGAAAGGACCCCTTGTGATTTCCAAGATTTCCCTGCTAGGACACAGCTCCCTTCATAATATCATTCTTCAGAAATCTTCCTACCTGACCCTTGTCAGTTTCTTCTCCTGTTATCTTCAGTGACTCTTTTTTTAAAAAAAAATCTTTATTTTATGTATTTTTAAATATATTTTATTGATTATGTTGTTGCAGTTGTCCCATTTTTACCCCTTTACTCCCCTCCACCCTGTACCCCCCTCCCACCCACATTTCCCCGCTTTAGTTCATGTCCATGTGTCATACTTATAAGTTCTTTAGCTTCTGCATTTCCCCTACTATTCTTACCCTCCCCCTGTCTATTTTCTACCTACCATCTATGCTCCTTATTCTCTGGACCTTTTCCCCTCTCTCTTCCTCCCACTCCATTGTTGATAATCCTCCAGGTGATCTCCATTTCTGTTGTTCTCTTCCTGTTCGAGATGTTTGCTTAGTTTGTTTTTGTTTTAGGTGTGGTTGTTAATAATTCTGAGTTTGCTGTCATTTTACTGTACATGTTTTTTTATCTTCTTTTCTAACGTAAGTCCCTTTAACATTTCATATAAGGGCTTAGTGATGATGAACTCCTTGAACTTGACCTTATCTGAGAAGCACTTTATCTCCCCTTCCATTCTAAATGACAGCTTCGCTGGATAGAGCAATCTTGGATGTAGGTCCTTGACTTTCATGACTTGGAATACTTCTTCCCAGCCCCTTCTTGCCTGTAAGGTCTCTTTTGAGAAATCAGCTGACAGTCTGATGGGAACTCCTTTGTAGGTGACTGTGCCCTTATCCCTTGCTCCTTCTAGAATTCTCTCCTTGATTTTAATCTTGGCTAATGTAATTATGAGGTGCCTTGGTGTGTTCTCCTTGGGTCCAACTTCTTTGGGACTCTGAGCTTCCTGGACTTCCTGGAAGTCTATTTCCTTTGCCAGATTGGGGAAGTTCTCCTTTATCATTTGTTCAAATAAGTTTTCCACTTGTTGCTCTTCTTCTTCCCCTTCTGATATCCCTGTAATTCGGATGTTGGGACATTGAAAGATGTCCTGGAGGTTCCTAAGCCTCTCCTCATTTTTCTGAATTATTTTTTCTTTTCTGATTGGATGTTTCCTTCTTCCTTCTGGTCCACACCATTGATTTGAGTTCTAGTTTCCTTTCCATCACTATTAGTTCCCTGTACATTTTCCTTTATGTCACTTAGCATAGCCTTCATTTTTAAATCTAACTTGTGACCAAATTCAACCAATCCTGTGAGCATCCTGATTACCAGTGTTTTGAACTGTGCATCTGATGGTTTGGCTACCTCTTCGTTGCTTAGCTGTATTTGTTCTGGAGCTTTGATCTATTCTTTCACTTGGGCCATTTGTTTTGTCTCAGCATGCCTGTTAAGTAGTAAAGGGTGTAGTCTTAGGTGTTCACCAGGGCAGGGCAACCCATGTCACTGGGTTGTGAGGCTGTATACAGGGGAGAAGTCCAAGAGGGAACAATGGCACTTGCTCCTCTCTCTGCCAGATTTCAGTCACTTCCCCCACTTCCCACAAGCAAATTGGACCCTTGTGGTGCTGATTCCTATGAGGGTGGGTTTGTGTACATTCTAGGACCCTGCGAGTCTCTCCAATGAACTCTCCAGTGAGGCTGGGAGTCTCTCCTGGCACCTCAACCCCCACAGGTGTTTTCAATCAGTGTTTTGAGGCTTTATTTCCCCATGCCGAGGCCCTGGGTTGCCAGGTCTGTCTCGCTCCCCAGTTTCACCTGGTTTATCTGTGCACAAATGTGGGTGGGAGTGCCTGGTCCACCAGCTGCCTTCTTAACCTCGCTGGGTCTACCAGTTGCTGCCTTGCACGCCCAGGTTCTTCCAGCCACCCCTTTACTGCAACCCCTCTCCATCGGCTTCCTGACTCCACCCCTTCTACCCATCTGGATGAATATGTCTGCTTTAACTCCTTGGTTGTCGGACTTCCATACAGTTCAGTTTTCTGTCAGTACTGTTGTTTTTCGTTTCTAAATTGTTGTTGTCCTTATTTTGGTTGTGCAAGGAGGCACAGTGTGTCTACCTACACCTCCATCTTGGCCGGAAGTCTTCAGTGACTCTTCTAAACTCTCACCTCTCCTCAAATTTCTTACCCCATTCCCTTTACCCTTGCTCTTGGCAGATGACCATTCCTGGTTCTTCACTGGAAAATTAAGACCATCCTATCTTACTCCAGCCTAAGGCTGTCCTCTTTCTAGAATGCCCTCAAGTTTTCTTTGCTTGGCTTCTACTTATGCTCTAAGATTCTTTTCAGAACATCAGGTGCTCTAGAAAATCTTATCTGACTCCTCAGTTTTTTTAGGGATTCCCCTCTTCTGTATTCCCATGTCTACCATTGCATATCTCCTGTTGTAGCACTTGTACCATATTGCATTGTCATGCATTGGTGCTCCCCACATTGGATGGTGGAGGTAGCAGTTGTGCATTATTCAACTTTGTAGCCTAGCATTTAATACAGATTCAAACACATAGTTGGTGCTTATCAAGTGTTTGGTGAATGAAGACCTACCTTTTCTCAGTATTTACCCAACTTTCTAGCCAGTCCAGCTTCTGTTGGGCAAATTTCTACTCTCTTCATCCATCTAGAAGAATTCCTCCTCCCTGCAAAATTTGTTCTGGACCTTATATCTAACCAAGTAGATATTCATACACAAACCAGTTGCCCATTGTAATAACAATAATATCAGATAGATAGATAGATAGACAGACAGACAGCACGTGCTGGGTTAGTCTCAGTTTGTTTATTCCTTCATTTCCCTTTCCCTGCTACTGGTAGTGTCATTCCATTCCATTATGATGACAGAATAACCCTAGACTGCCCCAATTTGAGGTTGAAACATCTATTCAAGGCTTGAATCAAAATGTGAGTCTTATGAGAGCTGTCAGCCAGAGCACCAAGACCTAAAAAGGGGGTCATAAATATATCAAAGAACTATAAGTACTTAGTTTTAAAAGTAAAATAGTAGTAATAGGTTAGTAAGGAAAAATGGTGCGCCTTCATCCCACCCGTCCTTACTCTTGAATCTTGGAATTATTGTTATAATTGCTATAACAATAGCAATTATAACTATTTCTTCTGGTGTTCCATATTTCTAAATAGTACATTATTCTGATATATTTTGATTTATCAAATTTACATATTATATATTGACTTCAAGTTATTCAGTATAAGATTTTCTTTTTCTTATTTTGTGTGCCTTCTGAAACTACCTCTTATATGTTGATAGCACAATTCTTGGTTAAATTAATATTTAGTGTTTATATTATAATGACTATGTAGATATTCACTTCTGACCTGTATAGATGTAGCAAAGTTTTACTTGACACTTTTTAAAAAAAAGACTCTTACTATTTTTACTATTTATTTTTATTTATTTATTTTTAGAGAGAGGGGAGGGAAGGGAGAAAGAGAAACATCAATGTGAGAGAAAAACATTGATCAGTTACCTCTCACATGCACCCTGACCAGAGATGGAACCTGCAATGCAGGCAGGTTCATACCCTTACTTCCTTTTAAGTCTTAATTCTGAGGTTTCTCAACCTTGGCATTATTGTTATTTGGGGGTCGAAAATTCTTGTTGTAAGGGGCCATCCCAAGCATTGTAGGATGTTTAAAAGCATCTCTGACTTCTGCCCACTAGATGCCAGTAGCACCACCCAACTATCGCCCTTGTGGTGACAACCAAAAATGTCTGCATACTTTGCCAAATGTCCCCTGCAGGGCAAAACTGCCCTCAATTGAGAACCACTGCTTTATTCAAATGTCACCTTCTTAACAAAACCTACTTTGACCCCATTTAAAATGACAGACCACACCTCTAGCCCTAGAATGACTTATCCTCCTTATCCTGCTGGGTTTTTTTCCCATGGCACTTGTCTTAGGCCAGTTGGGTTGCTATAACAAAAATACCATAAATTGGGTGGTTTATAAATAACACAAATTTATTTCTTACAGTTCTGAAGGCTAGGAAGTCCAATATGAAGATCTTGGCAGATTTAGTATCTTATTTTTGACCCTTTTTAAAAAATTATATTTTGTTGATTATGCTATTACAGTTGTCCCATTTTTCCCCCATCATTCCCCTCCACCCTGCACACCCCCTCCCACCCACATTCCCCCCTTTAGTTCATGTTCATGTGTCATAAGTTCTTTAGGTTCTACTTTTCCCCCACTATTCTTGCCCTCCCCTGTCTATTTTGTACCCACCATCTATGCTCCTTATTCTCTGTACCTTTTCCTCCCTCTTCTCCTCCAACTCCCCTGTTGCTAACCCTCCATGTGATCTCCATTTCTGTGGTTCTGCTCCTGGTCTAGATGTTTGCTTAGTTTGCTTTTGTTTTAGGTGTGGTTGTTAATAATTCTGAGTTTGCTGTCATTTTACTGTACATGATTTTTTATCTTCTTTTCTAACTTAAGTCCCTTTAACATTTCATATAAGGGCTTAGTGATGATGAACTCCTTGAACTTGACCTTATCTGAGAAGTGCTTTATCTTCCCTTCCATTCTAAATGACATATTCGCTGGATAGAACAATCTTGGATGTAGGTCCTTGACTTTCATGACTTGGAACACTTCTTCCCAGCCCCTTCTTGCCTGTAAGGTCTCTTTTGAGGAATCAGCTGACAGTCTGATGGGAACTCCTTTGTAGGTGACTGTGCCCTTATCCCTTGATCCTTCTAGAATTCTCTCCTTCATTTTAATCTTGGCTAATGTAATTATGATGTACCTTGGTGTGTTCCTCCTTGGGTCCAACTTCTTTGAGACTCTCTGAACTTCCTGGACTTGCTTCAAGTCTATTTCCTTTGCCAGATTGGGGAAGTTCTCCTTTATTATTTGTTCAAATAATTTTTCCACTTGTTGCTCTTCTTCTTCCCCTTCTGGTACCCCTGTAATTTGGATGTTGGGACATTGAAAGATGTCCTGGAGGTTCCTAAGCCTCTCCTCATTTTTTTGAATTCTTGTTTCTTCCTTGTTTTCTGTTTGGTTGTTTCTCTTCCTTCTGGTCCACTCCATTGATTTGAATCCCAGTTTTCCTCCCATCACTATTGGTTCCCTGTGAGTTTTTCTTCATTTCACTTATTGTAGCCTCTATTTGTTCCTCTAATTTGGGACCAAATTCAACCAATTCTGTGAGCTTCCTAATCACCAGTGCTTTGAACTGTGCATCTGACAGGTTGGCTACCCGTGCTTTGAGCTGTGCATCTGATAGGTTGGCTACCTCTTGGTCGCTTAGATAAATTAGCTCTGGGAACCCTATCTGTTCTCCTGTTAGAGCCATCCTTGATTTTTTTTTTTTGACTGGTCATAGCTGTTATGTATTGAGGGGCAGAGGGGCAGAGCCTTAGGCATTCACCAGGACGGGGCAACCCAGTCTCTGGGTTGTGATGCTGGATGTGGTGGTGGGGTCTCAGAGGTAACAATGACATTTGCTCCACTGACTCATGGACTCCAGTCCCCTCTGCCGTTTTCCCCAAGCAAATTGGGCCCTTCTGGTGCTGATTTCTATGTGGGCAGGCTTGTGTATGTTCTAGGACTCTGTAGGTCTCTCCAATGAACTCTCCCACGACGCTGGGATTCCCTCCCGTCACCCCAGCTCTCACAAGCGTTCTCAATCGGTGCTCTTTAGGCTTTATTCCCAGCGCTGGGGCCCTGTGCTGCACAGTCTGTCTTGCTGCCCATTTTCGCCTGGTTTATCTGCATGCGAATGTGTCATCATGGTCAGCCGCATTGTGCACCTCGCTTGGTATGCTCGTTACCTCCCTGCACCCTGTAACTGCCACCTATGCACTTGGGACCACCAGCTACCACTTGTTCCTGCCGAGAGCCTTCTCTGCTGGCCATCGACTCCGCCCCTCTTACTGGTCCGGGTGAATCGTTGTCGAACTTCCATACAGTTCAATCCTCTATCTGTTCTGGTTGTGTTTTTTTTTGGTTCTATATTTTTGTTGTCCTTAATCTTGGTTGTGAGAGGAGGCACAGTGTGTCTCCCTATGCCTCCACCTTAGCCAGAAGTGCAGATTTAGTATCTTGTGAGAGCCCAATTCCTCAGTGAGAGCTGTCTTTTTACTATAATCTCATATGGCAGAAGGGATGAGCTAGCTCTTTGAGATCTCTTTTATAAGGCACTAATTCTAATCATGAGAGCTCCACTCTCATGACCTAATCACCCCAAAGTCCCCACCCCCTAATACTATCACCTTGGGGGTTAGGATCTCATCATATGAAATTATGGGGGACACATTCAGACTATAGCTACAGTTATCACCTTCTAACATACCATATAATTTATTGTGCTTTTAAAAAATTCTGCCTCCTCCTCTAAAATGTAAGTTCCCAAAGGGAAGGAATATTTTCTTCATTATTATATCCTAAGCACCTAGAATAGTGTCTGACACTTGTAGGTACTCAGTAGTATTTTTGAATGAATAAATGAAAGAAATAACAAAGATAAAAGACAACAGGAGCAAACGAAATGAAGTCTTAGAAGATGGAAAGCAAATGGGAGTGACAACTGACTTAGCAAGGTAAAGGAAACACATCTGCATTACCTACAAAGGGGCACCTGATGAAATGTAAGGCTTATCTGCTTCACACAACTGTGTGAGGTCTCAGACTTGAAGGTGCAAGGTATTGGAGTAGGCAGAGATGAGGTAAGGCACAGGGCTAAAAATAGCCCTGTGGTTATTGGTGGACAGTAGACATAAAACTGGCAAACATCCTCATCTTACCAAGAATGCCCATCTTCTTGCAGGAGACTGGAGTGTTTTTTTTTTTTTTCTCACAAGAAAATGAACTCACAAAAGCTCTGAATTTGGAGCTATCAGGCATAGTGGTGGTGGTGGAGGGGTAGAAACAGGAAGTTTACATGAAATCTTCATTTTTAATGGTTGTAACCCCATCTCCCTTCTATATCCAAATTCTAGAAGGCCAGCAGTAAGGCAAGAAACTTGGAGATGATTTTCTCATGCAGCTGAATAGCCTCAGAGTAATAACTTCCTGAGACAGACACAATTCATGGCCAATAAAGCCAAGAATCCAGAAATCTGCTCAAGCTAAATTGCTGATCAGTTTAAGGTCTCACTCTCAAATATGAAGTCAGAAATGCATCACCAGCTATTTGATAAAGCCTTCATTGTGAAAGTGCCCAAAACAAATGGGAAAATAATTCCTGGAGGAAACAGACAATTTGAAGAACAGGAAAGAAATACACATATATTACATTACTAAGTAATATTATTAAAATAACAAGATATTATATAAAGGAGCAATCAGAGAACAAGAAAAATCTATTCAGCATTAAAGGTAGGGTAGTAGAAAAATTGTATAAAGATGTTGGCATTTATGCCAAGAAAATTTCATAAAAAGGCAAAGAAATAAAAAAAAAGAGTAGAGATCCTGGCTCTGTAGGAGTGTTACCCTGTGCACCAAAAAGTTGGGAGTTTAATTCCTGGTCAGGGCACATACCCAAGCTGCAGGTTTGATCCCTGGTATGGGTGCGGTCAAGGCACATACAGGAGTCAACTGATTGATGTTTCACCCTCACATCAGTGTTTCTCCCTCTGTCCCTGCCCACTTCATCTGTCTCTAAAAATCAAACGTATCCTCAGGTGAGGATTAATAAGAAAATAGTAGATGAATGAATAGCAGATAATAGAATTTATACATGAAGTCCAAAATCCAAATAATAGAAAGTATAGAGAGAAAATAGAAAACGAAAGGAGATAAGAAATAATACAGGAAAATATTCCACATCTGAAAGTATTTGTTTTCAGAGTGACAAGGCCTAGAAAATACCCACCACGATAAATGAAAAAAAGGTCCACATGGTCTGAAGTTTCAGGGATAAAGAGATTTCCTAAAACCTTCTAGGGGAAAAAAAAGAGGAAGAGAATAACTATGAAGGATCAGGAATTATTTTAACATCTGGTCTTACACAACAACGTGGGCAACACGGGAGGCCAGGAAACAATGAAACCATGTCTTTGTATTAGAAAGGCAAATGATTCAAAGTCAAATTTGAAATCTAGATAAGTCTCAGTAAAACATCAGGAAAGAAAGAAGACATTTATAAACACACATAGACTCTAAAACTTCAACAAGGGAGTGAGACTAGATAGGAAAGACAAGAGGACCATGGATCTTTCCTGGGCACTGCCATTTTAAATGGTCTGGGAAGAGAGGGGGGCAAGGAAAAGAGGCTGAGAAGGATCTTTCAGTGAGGTCACAGGACCCAGAGAATGTGGGGGCTGGAAGACAATTGAAGACAGTGAACCAAGGAGCAGGGTCTCATCAGCTATGCCAAATGCTTCTAGTAAGATGAGAACTGAGAATTGACCATTGGACTGCATAACAAAGTCATTGATGACTTTAATATGAATTGTTTTTGTGGAGTAGTGGGAACCTTATTGAATGGGGGAATGGAAGGAAAGGAATGGGAGGCAGTGAATACAGGTGACCCCTGAATAATGCAGGGTTGGGGAGGGTTTGGAGGCACAGACCCCTCATGAAGTTGAAAATCTACATATAACTTTTGAGTCCTCCAAAACAACTATTAATAGCCTACTCTTCACTAGAGAACCCTTACTGATAACAGTTGATTAATAGATATTTTGTATATGTGTTATATACTATATTTTTACAATAGAGTAATATAGAAAAAAATGTTATTAAGAAAATTGGGCTTCTGGTAAAGATGGCAATGTAGGCAGACATGGCCCACCTCTTTTCTCAATCACATCAAAATTACAACTAAAATATAGAACATTCATCACTAAGGAATGTCAGAAATTGAGTTGAATAGAAGTATGACAACTGTGGAGCTGAAGAAACCACATCCATCCAGACTGGTAAGAGGGTCATGGATGTGGAATGGGCTGGCCCCACACCCATGTGGATAAAAATTTGGGAGGGATATGGCAGTGAAGACTCCCAGACCCACACTGGGCCCCTGAGCCCAGGGTTCCAGTGCCAGGAAGATAAGTCCCCAAAGTTCTGGCTGCAAAAACCAGCAGGGATTGAGTCAGTGCAAGAGGCTGCTGGAGCCTAAGCATTTCCTCTTTGGAAGCCCACACATGGACTCACCTACTCAGACTTGCTCTCTTTGAGCTTGAAGGACACCAGTGGTATACAGGGAGAGACTGAAGTGTCTGGCATCAGGGTAAACAGGCCATTGTCCCTTTGCTGAGCCCTCCCCCCACAGAGGTGGTAGGCTGGTGCCAGAGCTGAGATTCCATCAACCTGGCTGACACTGTGTGACCCACCTTGGAAATCCACTGAGTCTCCTCCCCACCCAATTTACCTGCCACCTGCCCTGCTGCTTTTCCAAATGAATGTCTGGTCTTAGCTCCTAAATCCTATTAAACAAGCAACAGCTGGCTTCAGTGAGCCCTAGCAGCAGCCAGATTAGAGTCACAGCTTGACTTCTTCACCTGGAAGCCTCAAGGCCCAGCACAAGTAGCAGCCATCTCAGATTGATTTATAGCTCAGGCAGGCTGTTCCAGGCAAAATACAGGTGGGAGCTGACATTGTCCTGCACCACTTGGGAAACCCCAACGCCAGTGTATCGAGTGGACAGCTGCAGACCACATTGGAACACCACCATTGTGCCCCTGCACAGCGGATCCTCCATGGAGGGTGGAGGTTGGTGGTCAGTGGTCACAGTTAGTTCTTGCAGCTGACTGGCTTCAGTTAATCCCTCCCATTGACTTATCAACAGCAATCAAGGCTCAACTACAATAGGAGGGTATACTCAGCCCACACAAAGGGTGCACCCTGAGTACCCAGCTTGGGTGATAGTGGAGGCTGTGCCACTGGACCCTACAGGACACCTACCACATTAGGCCACACTAACAAGACACAGAGTCAAAGCAGCTCTACCTAATACATAGAAAAAAACACAAGGAGGCTGCCAAAACAAGGAGATAAACATGGCCCAAATGAAAGAACAGATCAAAACCCCAGAAAAAAAGAACTAAAAATGGTGATAAGCAGTGTATCAGATGCAGAATTCAAAACACTGGTTATAGGGATGCTCAAGGAACTTAGTGAGGACCTCAGCGACATAAAAAAGACCCAGTCAGAAATGAAGGATACACTAATTGAAATAAGTAACAATTTATAGGGAAACAACAGTAGAGTGAATGAACCAGAGAATCAAATTAATGATTTGGAACATAAGGAACTGAAAAACAGCCACACAGAACAACAAGAACAACAACAAAAAAGAATCCAAAACACTGTGGATAGTGTAAACAGCCTCTAGGACAACTTTTGAGAGGTCTAACATTTACCTTATAAGTGTGCCAGAAGAAGAGAAAGAGCAACAAATTGGAAATCTATCTGAAAAAAAAAAGAAAGAAAACTTCCCTAATTCAGTGAAGGAAATAGATATGCAAGTCCAAGAAGCATAGAGAGTTTGAATTATGATGGATCAAAGAGTTCCACTCCAAGATAGATCATTATTAAAAGGCCAAAGGTTAAAGATAAAGACAGACTCTTAAAACAAGAGAAAAGTAGTTACCAGAGGTTGCCAGTTGGGGGTTGAGGAGGTGAAGGGATTAAGAAGTACAAATAGGTAGTTACAGAATAGCCATGGGGATGTAAAGTACAGTATAGGAAATGGAGTAGCCAAAGAACTTATATGCATGACCCATGGACATGAACAATTGTGTGGGTATTGCCTGAGGGAGTGGGGGGTTCTGGGTTGAGGGAACCAAAGGGGGCTAAATCAGGACAACTGTAACAGCATAATCGCGAAGATGTAGGTGTAGATAGACACTGGGCCTCCTCGCACAACCAAAAGAACAACAAAAATTTAAAAACAAAAAACATCCAGAACTGACAGAAAAATAGAACTGTACAGAAGTCTGACAAGCTAGGAGTTAAAGAAGGAACATTCACCCAGACAGGTAGGAGAGGTGGAGATGGGCAGCCAGAAGGAGAGGACTTGCAGCAAGGCTGCAGCTGGCAGACCCAGTGAGGCAGCAGATTGTGTACTGGGTGGATCCACATTCCCATGCAGATAAACCCGGAGGAACAACTGGGGAGCATGTGACCCAGGGTTCCAGAGCTGGGAAATAAAACCTCAAACCTCTGATTGAAAACACTTGTGGGGGTTGGAGGCGGCAGTGTGAGAAACTCCCAGCCTCACAGGAGAGTTCATTGGAGAGACCCACAGCGTTCTAGAATGTACACAAACCCACCCACCCAGGAATCAGCACCAGAAGGGCACAATTTGATTGTGGGTAGCTGGGGAAGTGACTGAAAACCAGCAGAGAGTGGAGCAAGCCGCACTGTTCTCTATCAGACCCTTCTCCCACATACAGTGTCACAACCCAGGGACATGGGTTGCCCCATCCTGGTGAACACCTAAGGCTCCACCCCTTACTATGTAACAGGTGCACCGAGACAAAAAAAAAAAAAAAAAAAAAAAAAAAAAAAAAAAAAAAAAAAAAAAAAAAAAAAAAAAAAAACCCGGCCCAAATGAAAGAACAGATCTAAGTTCCAGAAAAAGTGCAACTAAGCAACCAAGAGATGGCCAATCTATCAGATGCACAGTTCAAAACACTGGTAATCAGGATGCTCACAGAACTGGTTGAATATAGTTGCAAATTAGATGAAAAAGTAAAGGCTATGCTAAGTGAAATAAAGGAAAATGTTCAGGGAACCAACAGTGACAGGAAGGAAACCAGAACTCAAATCAACAGTATGGACTCGAAGGAAGAAATAAACATGCAACCAGAACAGAATGAAGAAACAAGAATTCAAAAAAAAAAAAAAAATGAAGACAGGCTTAGGAACCTCTAGGACATCTTTAAACATTCCAATATCTGAATCATAGGGGTACCAGAAGGAGAAGAGGAAGAGCAAAAAATTGAAAACTTATTTGAAAAACTAATGAAGGAGAACTTCCCCAATCTGGCAAAGGAAATAGACTTCCAGGAAGTCCAGGATGCCTGGAGAGTCCCAAAGAAGTTGGACTCAAGGAGGAACACTCCAAGGCACATCATCATTAAGTTACCCAAGATGAAACATAAGGAGAGAATTTTAAAAGCAGCAAGGGAAAAGGAGACAGTTACCTACAAAGGACTACCCATAAGACTGTCCACTGATTTCTCCAAAGGAACCTTGCAGGCAAGAAGGGGCTGGAAAGAAGTATTGCAAGCCATGAAAGGCAAGGACGTGCATGCAAGATTACTCTATCCAGCAAAGCTATCATTTAGAATGGAAGGGCAGATAAAGTGCTTCCCACATAAGGTCAAGTTAAAGGGTTCATCTTCACTAAGCCCTTATTATACGAAATGTTAAAGGGACTTATCTAAGAAAAAGAAGATAAAGAATGTGAACAGTAAAATGGCAACAAACTCACAGATATTAACAACGGAACCTAAAACAAAAACAAAAACTAAGCAAACTAGAACAGGAACAGAATCACAGAAATGGAGATCACATGGAGGGTTATCAGCAGGGGAGTGGGTGGGAAGAGAGGAGGAAAAGGTACAGAGAATAAGTAGCATAACTTGTATATAGAAGATAGGCAGGGGAGGTTAAGAATAGCATAGGAAATGTTGAAGCCAAAGAACATATATATGACCCATGGACATGAAGTAAAGGGAGGGAATGTGGGTGGGAGGGGGTGTGCAGGGTGGAGGGGAGTAAAGGGGAGAAATGGGACAACTGTAATAGCATAATCAATAAAATATATTGAAAATTAAAGTGAAATATAATTTAAAAATAAATAAAAGAAGGATGCTAAAATGAAAAATCCTGCTATAAAAAACCATAAGAATGAAAAAATAAATTTACAGTACAGTACATATTTATTGAAACAAATGTGTATATAAGTGGACCTGTGCAATTCAAACTTACCCATTATCTTCCAGGTCTGACTCAGTTTTTCAATTTCCCATTCTTCCAGGACCTTGGTAACATTTGACTCTTATTACTGAAAAACATTCTTTGCCCACCAGTTTTTCTTTAAATCACCAAACTCAAATTTGAAAAACATATTCAGTGTAGTTAGTCATATCTTATATTGCATTTATGTGAAATTATAGCTAAAGTGATGAAGTATAGCCTTAATTGATTTTACCTTCTAAGGCAGCAGTGTTTTTTGCTATAACTCATTCTATGCATAATTTTGTGATTGCTTGAAATTACAATGGACCTAGATTACATGTATTATAAAAACAAAGAGACCTAGGAAATCAGACAGTGTGTTTTGTTGTGGTAGCAACAAACTCGTGTGTGACTAAATCAGGATTGCATTTGACTTGTATTCATCAGGAGGAAATGAAGGAGCTGATTGAACTATGCTGTAGTTGGCACCTGGTTATATGAAGAAATAGAAATTATGAGCTTATATCAGGAACTTATAGGTAGGAATAGAATCATAGCAGTTGAGTAGTATATTACTACTGCCAGGAGAAATTCACAGAAATGGAAGATTATTGTATTCCATAGTATATATAGAATAACCTGAGATTGTACTTACAAATAAAATACCTTTTTGATCATTCATGCCTTCTTTCAGATGTAATTATTGTGTGATGACTGATGTGTTTTAGCGAATTGAGTGCTGGCCTATGAACCAAATGGTGACCAGTTTGATTCCCAGTTATGGCATATGCCTGGATTGTGGGCCAGTTCCCTGGTGGGGTGTGTGTGAGAAGCAACCACACATTGATATATCTCTCCCTGTCTCCTTCCCTTTCCCTCTCTCTAAAAAATAATTAAAATCTAAAAAAAGAGATAATTATTGAGCAACCATTATGTGCCAGACTAAGGATACAGCTTTACGCTTTCATGCAGTTTATTGTTTGGAATAAAATGGATTGTGTTTCTCTGTAAGGTCAAAGGGCAGGGATCATGTTTCTTATATATCTGCATTAGTTTTTTAGGGCTGCCATAACAAAATACACAGACTAGGTGGCTTAAACCACATAAATTTATTTTCTCAGTTCTACAGGCAATGTCCAAGATCAAGATGTTGGCAAGTTGGTTTCTTTTGAGGGCTCTTTCCTTGGCTTAGAGACAGCCATAATCTCATTGTGTTTTCACTTGATCTTTCCTCTGTGTGCACACCATTGTATCTTTGTGTGTCCAAATTTGTTTTTCATATGAGTCAGATTAGATTAGGGCCCACCCTAATGACCTCATCTGACTTAATCATTTCTTGAAAGACTTTATCTCCAATTGCAGTCATATTCTGAGGAACTGGGGCTTAGGGCTTCAATATATGAATTTTGGGGGTGGGGGTACAATAAAGCCTGTAACAATCACCCAGCATCAATAATCAGCTGTGAACCTGTTACTTTTGCCTGTGTAAGAATATTCTTCTTAGTACAGTGAAGTATTCCTTTGATAGTCTGCAATGGAACCCTGCCTCCTGTTTCATGAAGGTGGACACTGGTGTGAGCTCACCATCCACACCAATAGCCAAGGGCACACAATGGCCACCATTACTTTCCATCCCCAGGAATTAAGGCAGGGGAGACTCACAGGATGATAAGGAGCAGCTTCTGTAGCAACCATTTGTATTACCATACTGCAGTTGATTTTTGGAAGTTTCAGGGCAGATAGCAGAAACTACACATCCACGGAATATCTGTGTAGGATGGGAAGAGAGGCTTGGGGTTAGAAAGAGGAGATGGCAAAGATACTCTTTAACCATGCTGCTGGCATAATCAAACCACGGGGACCGAGGTGAAGTTATGAAGTTAATTATCATGTGAGGACCCCTAAGTATTTTCACAAGAACTTTGCCCATGGAAGTTAGTGAATGCTCTATTTAATAGAGGTTAGTATGTAAGTCAGAATTTCATAACCCAAATGATACTTGACATTTGTAAAGAACATGGAGCTATCAAACATTCACACATTAAAACATTCCTATACTAATGTGATCATCTCAACAAACTTGTGAAGTAGATGGGAGAAGGAGAGTTATTGTCATCCTCATTTCTGAGATGGGCAAGTTGAGGCATAAAAGTACCCAAGATTAAAGAGCCAGAAAATAGCCAAGCTAGGGCTTAAATCTTCATTATTGATTCCTGGCCTTTTAACTCTATAGCTCCAACATAGTTTACTGTGATATATCCCTGTGTCAGGCTAATGGTTATGCTCTCTATAGTGATGTATGAATTTTAAAAGTGCTCATTCTCTTCCCAGCATTTTTGTTTTCATCTAGCACTTGTGTCCTCTGAGGTGTTGTTTGGGTGGTGGGGGTGATGTTTGAAGTGGAGAAGTATGAAGGGAATCAAAATGTTATTGCTTCTTGATGGGACAAAACCTCAATTTAGCTCCTGTTTACAAGAATAATTCATATTTTCTTTAGAAAATGTGCTTTGTTTTTTTTATCCTTACTTGATATATTTTTAATTGATTTTAAAGAGAGGAAAAGGGGGAGAGAGATATACAGAGAGAGAGAGAGAGAGAGAGACAGAGAGATGTGAGACAGAAACATCTATTGGTTGCTCCCCATACATGCCCTGACTGTGGATCGAACCCATAACCTAGGTATGTGCCCTGACTGGGCATCGAATCAGCAACCTTTTGGTGTATGGGATGATGCTCCAGCCAACTGGCCAGGGTAGAAATGTGCTTTCTTATTTGACTACTGCAGGGCTGAGTACTGTAGAGCTAGAAGACAAAATTTGTCAGAGAGGAGTCTTTGCTTCACTCCTGATTTTGTGGTCTGGGCAGGACGAGCTCTGTGTTCAGAAGAAAACTGTAATGGAGTTTTTCATCAAAGGGCCAGGAGTAGTCTGTGACTTGACATCACTTTACTTCCAGGAAAGGTAAACCTGGGACAGCCAAACAGCAAGCAGGAGGCTGATGGCTTGCCATAGTCTGGGCTGTGGATTGCTGAGGTAGGGATGGTGTTTATGGAAGACCTGGGGTAAGTGGGATTGGCCCATATACACTACCCAGGTCCAGGAACCCAGGCCATACTATAGATGGGAGTGTCTGCATGTATCTCCATACTCTGGGAACTCTTTCAGAGTTCTCAGGGCCATGCCATGGATGCTGTGTCTCCTAGATGAGATGCTGGAATCTCCCCCTCCAACCAACCACTAGAGATATAGTGGTCTGCAATTCCAAGAGGCTTTCTTCTTTATTCTTTTCCAGCACCATGACCCATTGTAGCCATCAGCAGTCCCCCTTCCAGCTCCTGTTTGTGAAACCCCATGTCTTTGAAGAGCTCTTAGGCTTGAAGATCCACATCTCTCCAGATGCCTTTTTCCAGATTAACACTGCTGATGCAGAGATGCTGTATTGGAGTGTGGGGAAGCTGAGTGGGGTGAATTCTAACACCATCCTCCTTGACATCTGGGAAATAGCAGCCCAGGGCCGAATCTACATACTGCTTAGCTCCCAGATTCTATTCACCAAGCAGCTAGGATCCTGGATGGGGAGGTGATGGTAGTGGTGCAGGCATAAACTCATTAGCTTAAAACCCTAAAATACTCTCCTCTTTTTTCTCTCTTACTTCCCTGAATGTAATTGGCTTTTCTCTGGCTCAGTATACTTCCCAGGTCCTTGCAGTTGAGTTGATGGAGCAGGCGGTAGGAGATGCCAGATGGACTGCAGCCTTCAATGGTACATTGCTCACAATCTGGAGAGAAATTATGAACTGCAGTTATTTCTGTGCTATGAAAAGGGTTGTGTGGGAAATGGCATCCACTATATCCATGACCTGTGGGGAGGAAGGGATGGTGTTCTGGAGTGGTCAGAGTTGGGGCCTGATGATTTTCTGAAAGAGATCCAAATAACTAATCTTTTTTTTTTCTATCCAGAAGAGCCTGTGACACCAAACTGACTGATAGAAAGCCTAACTGATAGGAAGGTAACTTGGCAAAACTTTGGATAATATAGAAGAGCCTTCTTGACGTTTGTCTCATGAGGCACCATAGCATAATACAATGTAATAGGTTTCAAACTATTTTTTAGCAGCAACCTTTTCTTCAAACAAAATCTCATGACAAAGTGCAATGTAGAGAACAGATCCTTTTGTCCCCTCTACCTCACCTCACACGATTCCTGAGGCTCTGTGTGAAAACCTTCAATATAACAGAAAGAGCACTTGAGTAAAAGTCAAGATTCTCTTCTTGGTATAGATACTTATGTGATGTTTGAATCTCGAGGATGTAAAATAACACTGTCTAGACTCTCAAGCTGAAAGGCCTACTGAGATATTGCAGGGAATAGCACGTTGGGAAAGTGAAGCAGGTCCAAAAGCATTTCTTTCATTGTTATTCAGAGGTATGATAGACCTAGAGGAAGATGACAGAGCTCTGGCTCCTGTACATTTCTATGAAGCTGAAGCTCTCTGCATCTAACTGTTGGGCATGAGCATTCATTTCTGTCATATGGGTCTCTGTTTTGCAGGCATCACAAACTGTGTATTCCATGCTGGTCAAGCAGAGAAGATTTCGCTGCATTGCTAAAGTCAAAGGAAGGTGAGAATTAATTGTTGCTGTGGTGAACCCAGCCCAGGCGGGACTGCATAAGGATGAATATTTTTTCCTGCTACAGAACTAGCTGGGTGTTCCCATGATGTCCCCCAGCTTTAGTCCTATTCCTACACCACACCAAGGGTGCTGCCAGTGGACTGGCTCTGAACCTGTTTCTCTTCTATTCCTCACCAATCCTAGGTATTGGCCAGTTGAAAGTTTGTGATAACTCATATCACGATGATTTAATGACAGCAATAGCAATGTCTTCCTTCTTCAGATGACCAGGTGTACCAAGCCATTTGAAACAGCAGGGCCATCCACACACCAATTTTTATTTCCTGCAAGCCCTATGGTGAAACCACAAAGAACATCATTGAGTGAGTCTTGATGTATTTTTAAAATTGTTTTTTCATGATGATTGAAGTAATTCATGCTCATTGTGTAGAATTTGAAAAATGCAGAGAAGTGTAAAGAAATAAAAAAAGTCATTACATTGCCACCAAGAGTCAATCATAGGGCTCTGTCTTGGGTGAGGCAAGTATAGCAACTCACTTTGGGTGTAAAATTTAAGGGGTGCACCAAATCTCAGTAATCAAGATACATTTTAATGTAATATTTTCAAAACTCAAAATTAGTGCAAAAATCTTTGATAAACAAAATATTAAGATTGTTTAGAAAGGTAAGATCCACCCCTGTACTTGTTAAACTTTGCCTCATTCACCTTACCCTAATCCTGGCCCTGGTTCCAATAAAACTTTATTTACAAAATAGCAGGTAGCCTGCAGGCCATACTTTTCCAATTTGATTTTCCAAAAAATGCATTAAAATATTATGTGTCTTGATTACTGATTTTTGGCATCCTCTTACATTTTGCATCCAAAGGGAATGCCTCTTGCTTCATCTCAGTTCTGGCTGTGGTCAGTTCTTTTTGTTTTTGAAACATTTACTTCTTTTAATCTGTCTCTCTTTCTCCTCCCTCTTTTTTTATAAGTAGTACAATTTATTCGTAATATTCAAACCATATCATATAAAGTACAGATGATATGACTGGATAAAACAAGTGTGATTTAAAACTAAATGAATTAAAGGGATTAAGCAAAAAAACCCAAAACCTCATAGTCACAGTCAAATATTGTATCTACCAGAGGGAAAAGGGGCAGGGAGATAGAAGGGGGTAAAGGGGGGATAAATGGTGATGGAAGGAGACTTGACTTGGGGTGGTGATGACACAATGCAATATGCAGATGATGTATTAATATTATAGAATTGTGCACCTGAAACTTATATAATTTTATTAACCAAAGTCACCCCAGTGAATTCAATAAAAAATATTTTAAAACTGAAAATAAAATAAAAATAAATGAGCCCTGCTGGTGTGACTCAGTGGGTTTGGTGTTGTCCTACAAACTGAAAGGTCACTGGTTCGATTCCTAGTCAGGGCACATGCCTGGGTTGTGGATAAGGTCCCCAGTTGGAGGCGTGCAAGAGGCAACCAATTCATGTTTCTCTTACACATCTATGTTTCTCTCCCTCTCTGTCTCCCTCCCTTCCCTTCTCTAAAGAGAAATAAAATCTTTAAAAAAATTAAAAAATAAACTAAATGAATTGAGCTTTCAAGTCAATGAACTAGAAAAAGAACAATAAGCCTAAAGGAAAGTGAAGGAAATCAATAATGTTAAAAAAATCCAGAAATTAATAAACTACAAACAAATACAAAACAAGCATGTAGACTTGACAAATAAATAAGAAGGTGTTATTGAAAGAAGTAAACAAAGTAGATATATAAACCTAATAAAGAATGTAACACAATAAAATGTAAAAATATGAAGTCTTAAGTGAGAAAATGAATGTAACTATAACTGTGAAGATATTTTTAAAAAATGCTCAGAAAGTACTTTGTACAACTCCCTTGCAATACATTTGCAATAGATGAGTGTTTTTCTGGAAAAATGAAAATGGCTAATACTAATTCTAGAAGATAGTAAACCTAAATAGACTAGTAACCATGGAAACAAAATTGGGGAAGATGTGAAAGACCTCCTTTTACCCAAATAATAGCATGGGGCCTGTTTGTTTTCAGAGTCTTATTTCTTTATGTACTCATGCACATTTACACTTCCATTTGTACTTTATTTTACTTTATTATACTGTTTAAATTTTTAAAAATATTTTATTGATTATGCTTTACAGTTTTCCCAATTTTACCTCCTCTATCTCCCCTCTGCCCTGCCCCCCAACCCCCCAGCATTCCTCCCCTTAGTCTACGTCCATGGGTTGTACATATAAGTTCTTTGAGTCCTTTGTTTCCCATACCATTTTTATTTCTCCCTGTCCACCTTATGCCTACAAACCATGCTTCACCTTTCCCCACATTCCTCCCTTCCCCCTCCCCACTGAAATTCCTCCATGTGATGTCCATTTCTCTGATTCTTTTCCTGTTGTGGTTGTTTGCTTAGTTTTTGTTTCCGTTGTTTTTCTTTTCTTTTAGGTTCATTCATTTGTTGATAGTTGTGAGTTTGTTGTCATTTACTGCTCATATTTTTGATCTTCTTTTTCTTAGGTAAGTCCCTTTAACATTTCATATAATAAGGGCTTGGTGTTGATGAACTCCTTTAACTTGACCTTGTCTGGGCAGCACTTTATCTGCCCTTCTAAACGATACCTTTGCTGGATAGAGTAATCTTGCATGTAGGTCCTTGCCTTTCATGACTTCAAAACACTTCTTTCCAGCCCCTTCTTGCCTGCAAGGTTTCTTTAGAGAAATCAGCTGATAGCCTTATGGGAACTCCTCTGTAGGTAACTCTTTCCTTTTCTCTTGCAGCTTTTAAGATTCTCTCTTTGTCTTTAATCTTGGGTAACTTAATGTGTGCCTTGGTGTGCTCCTCTTTGAGTCCAACTTCTTTGGGACTCTGTGAGCTTCCTGCGATTCCTGGAAGTCTATTTCTTTCACCAGATTGGGGAAATTTTCCTTCATTATTTGTTCAAATAAGTTTTCAATTTCTTGCTGTTGTTCTCCTTCTGGCACCCCTATAATTCAGATATTGGAACGTTTCAGGTTGTCCCAGAAGTTTGTAAGAGTCTTTTCACTTTTTTTGAATTCTTGTTTCTTCATTCTGTTCCGGTTGGGTGCTTATTTTTTCATTTTGTTCCAAATCATTGCTTTAAGTCCTAGTTTCCTTCCTGTCACTGTTGGTTCCCTGAATATTTTACTTTATTTCATTTTGGGTATCTTTCATTTGTTTTTTCATTTTTCGACCAAGCTCAATCAGATCTGTGAGAATTTTGATTACCAGGGCTTTAAATTCTCCATCAGATAGGTTGGTGATCTCCCCCTCACTCAGCTCTCTTTCTGAGGCTCTCCTCTCTTCTTTCATTTGGGCCCTATTTCTTTGTCTTGGTGCAGCTGATAGGTTGTAAGGGGGTGACGGCAACCATCCTTGCTGTGCTACAGTGCTGCCAGTGAGGGAGGCTCCAGAGAGGGAATGGAGTGGCTCACCTGCTCATCTCTAGCACATTTTTCAACAGACTCTCAGACTCTCCTGTGATACTGGGAGCTTCGCCTACCATGGCAACTCCAGCTGTAGTCCACAGCCACCTCTGAGTCCCCTTAGGTCTTCCCCTCCTGTACAGCCCACCGAGTTGGGCAGCCAGCCCTGCCCCCAATGTCCTCGTGTTGCTGTGATTTTTCTGAGTCAGCTGCCACCGGTCTGGTTGTTCTGGTTGATTTTTTTCTTTAATTCCTTGTTTGTTGGAGTTCCATGCAGTTTGATTTTCTGGCACTTTTTGTTGTTTATTGATTTCAGATTGGTTATTGTCCTTTTGATTGTGTGAGGAAGTGAAGGATTTCTACTTACGCCTCCATCTTGGCTGGAACTCTAAATTTTTTTGAATATATGGTAAAGGTGGAAATTCAAATCAATGGGAAAAAGATGCACTATTCCATAAATGACAATGGACAACTGGGTAACCATAGTGAAAATAAAAGTTGGATTTGTATCTCACATATTATAAAGAAGTCAAAGATTTAAATGTAAAAAGGGAAAACTGTGAATGTACCCTAGGAAATCAGAATTTCTTTATAATCTTGTAGTGCAGAAGCCTTTTCTGACTATGAAAATTCAGAAGCTGTTTAATAAAAGGTTGTTAAATTTGGCTACATACAGAGTAACTATTCCTTTTATTACGCCATGCACAGAAATAAATTGAAAATAAATCATAGAACTAAATGTAAGCGCCAAAACATAGGAGTGAGTCATTATGACTTTGAGTTAGGCAAAGCTTTCTTAGACATGACATCACAAATCCAGACAACAACAACAAATAAATAAAAACAAACATAAATAAGTTTTGTGTATGTGTGTAATTGGACATCATCAAAGTTAAAAAAACTTTTGTGCTACAAAACCTTTCATGGTTCATAAACACATTTGTAATTGCCGAGACCTGCGTGGGGAGGAAGTCCCTGAGGAATGGTGACGGGAGATTAAGAAAGACGCAGACACAGACAGTTTAAGGAAAAGTGGGGACCAGGTGGGACATCGTCTTCTGTTGGAGAGACAATGATCCTGAACATGGTCTCCGAGTTAATTTTATAAGGGTTAGTTAGATAAAACTCAAGGACATTTCACAGGCTCAGGGAAAAACTGCAGACATAATTGCTCCATTCCCAGGCTATCTAAATGGTAATAATATTTCTTCTGCAAAAGTTACACTCACGTTCAGCTGAAGCTTGTGGTTAACTATCTCCTTCTTAACCCCTGCGGGTTCTGGCTGTATGATACCAGCCTTCACCATCCTCCACATATAATATTTTCTTTTCATATCATTCTGTTTATTTTTCTTTTGGACTGTTCTTTTATTTTTAAATTGATTTCTAGTAGTTTGTTATAAATTAAGGGGAAAAGGCGTTATCTGTGTATGAACTGCAAATTTGTTTCCAGTGTTATGTTATCTCCTGTCTTGGCTTTTAGTGCTTTTTATCACACCAGTTACTGATTTTTTTAAACTGAGATATAATTCATATACCATACAGATAATACATTTATACAGTTCATTGGTTTTTAGTATATTTATGGCGTTGTACAGCTATCACAATAATAAATTGAGGGACATTTTCATTGACCCAAAAAGATGTCATGCACCCCATTTCTCCCCAAACTTCACATCCTCAGCTCTAGAAAACCACAAATCTACTTTCTGTCTCTAGTGAATTGCCTAGTCTGAACATTTCCTATAAATGGAATCATATGGTGTGTGGCCTTTTGTGTCTGGCTTTTGGTTACCACTCCCTTATCAGATAAATAATTTCCAAATATTTTCTCCCATTCTGTGGGTTCTCTATTCACTTTCTTAATGGTGTCCTTTGAAGCCCAAGAATATTTAATTTTCAATATGTCCAGACTACTTTTTCCTTTTGTGGCTTGTGATTTTGGTTCTAAGTTATGTTACTAAGTGGAAAGAGGCAGGTGTGCAAAAAGTGTTTATATTTTAGTAAACTACCTGTAAAAAAAAAGGACAAAGGATGAGAATATACATTTGTATATCCATAGAGAAACTGTTAAGTTTACACAAGAAACTGATGACAATAATTATTTCTGGTGAGGGAAAACTGCAGAGATGGGAGTCACAGGGGGAAGGAGACTTCACTATATGCCTTTTTATGTTATTTCGCTTTTGAGTGAAATGAAAATATTCATTATGCAAAACAAGTTTTAAAATGCAATATTTAAGAGTAAACCTAGGCCCTGGCTGGTGTGGCTCAGTGGATTGAATGCCCACCTGGGAACCAAAAGGTCGCCAGTTTGATTCCTCATCAGGGCACATTCCTGGGTTGCGGGCCAGGTCCCCAGTAGGGGGCGTGTGAGTTGCAACCATTCATTGATGCTTCTCTCCCTGTCTTTCTCCCTTCCTACCATTCTGTCTAAAATAAATAAATAAAATCTTTAAAAAGTATTGAAAAAAAGAGTAAGCCTAGGATTCTGCTAACATTCATACTGCATGAAACAATAAACATGGCTTCAAAAAGACAAGAATATTTATTTTGAAAAGACAGTATATGCATATGGTAGTAAAAAGTCAAACAGTACAAGAGTATACAGTGAGAGTCTCTTTCTTACTCCTGATCCCTAGTCCTCCAGATGTCACCATTCTTACCAGTTTCTTGTGTAGCCTACCAGAGATATCCTGGTGTGTATACATATATACATGTATGTGTACATACCATCCTTCTCATTTAAAAAAATATAAACATATTATTAACACTGTTGTCCACCATGCTTTTCAGTTAACAGTAGATTTTGGAGATTGGTCTACAATGATGTAGAATCTGCATCAATGTTTTTTGGTCTACTTGATTTTTTAAATAGGCTATATAGTTTTTTTTTTCCCTCAAAAAGTCCAAAACATGTAGGAAGTTTTCTTGAAAACAATAAAATACAGAAGCACCAGATTCTCATTTTAAAATAAAATTAACAGCATTTTCCAGAACTTTCCTTGCATGGCACCATTCTTACCACTATAAAAACAAATAAACAAACAAAAAACAACAACAACAACAACAAAAAACAAGTTCCAGATCTAAAATAATGAACTTGCTTGTCAACATTCTTCTCATAAATGTCATTCATCCAGTCCCATACAATTGACTTTTAATTGTTTCTACTCTATTGTTACCACAGTTTTGCAGTGAATATCCTTATACATATATTTGCATATATGTGCAATGTTATGTATATGTGATGAATAACTGTATGTGATTGTGTGTGTGTGTGTGTGTGTGTGTGTGTGTGTATGATGAATCCCTTATATGGAATTGCTGGGTTAAAGGATATATATATATGCTCTTAGCATTTCCGTGTATTTTGAAATGTATTTCTTTTTCTTTTTTTTTTAGATTTTTTAATTTATTTTTCAAGAGAGAGGGGAAGGAAGGGAGAAAGAGAGGGAGAGAAATATCACTGTGTGGTTGCCTCTTGTGTGCCCCGCAATGGGGACCTGGCCTGCAACATGGGCATGTGCCCTGACTGGGAATTGAATTGGTAACCCTTTGCTTCATAGTCTGGTGCTCAATTCACTGAGCCACCCCAGCTATGGCCGGCCATTTCAATGTATTTCTAACAGAACTGTAGAATCAACTTATGAAAAATAGCCTTTTGGGATTGTGATTGGAAGTATGCTGAATTTATTAATTAATTAAGGAGAATTGAAATATTTACAGTATTTTTCTGTCCAGGTGTGTGGTATATTTTTTCAGTTACTCTACTTTTATGTAAAATTCTCTCTCTGTATATATGAAAATTTATATATAAATATTAAAAATAAATTTTCCAATATTGGTCTTTCTTTTTTGGTTAATATAAGAGATTATAAAAATTTTATTGCTATTATAAATGGGAGCTTTTTCATATTTTAAAAAAGATTTTATTTATTCACCTTTAGAGAGAGGGTTAGGGAGGGAGAAAGAGAGGAAGAGGAACATTGATTGGTTGCCTCTCACATACACTTTGACCTGGGACCAAACCTACAACCTTGGCATGTACCCTGACTGGGAATTGAAGCAGTGACCTTTTGTTTTGCAGAATGACATCCAACCAACTAAGCCACACCAGTCAGGTCTTCACGACATTTTCTAATTGATTATTGTCAATCTTATGTCCAGCTACCTTACTATTATATTAGTTTTATTTGTTTTCCAGTTGATTCTCTTGCATTGTCTTGGTAGCTGGTCATCTGATCACCATGTTTTATTTTCTTCTGATACCTTTTTCCTTATCACATTGGATAAAACATTCTGTTGTATGAGTAATAGTGAAAATCTTCTTTTGTTCCTGATTTTTTAAAAAATTTTTATAAATCAGCCTAAGCTGTGTGGCTCAGTGGATTGAGTGCCAGGCTGCAAACCAAAGGGTCACTGGTTCAATTCCCAGTCAGGGCACATGCCAGGGTTGCAGGCCAGGTCCCCAATAGGGGGTGCTCGAGAAGCAACCACACATTGATGTTTCCCTTTCTATCTCCCTCCCTTTCCCTCTCTAAAAATAAATAAATAAAATCTTTAAAAAATACTAGGAAACATAATAGGAAAGGTTGATATATAGTAGCTATATAAGTTTTATTTCCATTTCTCTATTTCATTTTATGTCATGGGGTTCTTTTGTAACTTAAAATCTTTAAATGTAAAGTGACTTATTTTCTCCTCCTTTCTTCCCTCTTATCTATAAATGACAATCCAATCTATTAGTTATGTAAGTTGGATCCAGAGTTATCTTTCTCATTCCTGTATCCAACTGCCTACAAGGTTGATTCCAAAGGGATATGTTCTAGGACCTATATTCTAGAACTTAGTTTGGTATTCCAAACTCAATATATCTCCTGTTGAGAGTTTCATATCTTTCCTCAAAATCTGTTCTTGCGCTTATATTTCCAATCTGGATTAATATACCAATCTACTCAGTCACTCAAGCCAGAAACCCGGGAATTCTGAGTCCTCTTCTACACCCTGCCAACATCTAGTGTTTCAGACTCTCCGTCTCTGCAGGTTACCATCATCTTACTGGATTATTACTGAAAGGGTCATCTTCCCAACTGCTGCTGCTCTCTCCACTCTTGCTCCAATCCATTTCATTACCTACAACCAGAGTGAGTTTTCTAAAATGCCAATCTCATTGTGTTTCTCCAATTCTTTTTTTAAAAAATTTATTTTAATTGTTGTTCTTGTACAGTTTTCTGTCTTCTACTCCCATCCCAGCCCACCGCCCCAGCCCTCCCCCTCCCTCCCATTTCCACCCCCCTCTAGCTTTTGTCCATGTGTCTTTTATACTTGTTGCTCTAAACCCTTCCCCTTTTCTCCTTTTTCCCCTGAAATTCCCTCCCCTCTCCTCTCTGATGACTGTCAGCCTGTTCTCAGTTTCAGTGTCTTTGGTTATATTATGCTTGTTTGTTTGTTCTGTTGATTAGATTCCTGTTAAAGGTGAGATCATATGGTATTTGTCTTTCACCACCTGGGTTATTTCGCTTAGCATAATGCTCTCCAGTTCAATTCTTAATACCTGTCTCTCATCGGCTTTTTATTGCTTTTAAAATAAAGTCCAAATTTTTTGATGCAGCCTCACATCCTTTTCATAATCTGGGCAGCCTCATTTCAATATACATTGAATTCCTTTCCCTGAAAAACAACTTTTTTTTTCCATTCTGGTCCTTTTCATGTTCTGCTTCCTCAGCTTGGAATAAGCTATTCCTTATCTCTTCCAGCTAATTCTAGTCATCTTTCTGTTTTTAATTTAGATATTCACTAAAGGATATCAGCTGAAGATTGGTTGTGGATAAGCAGCTTCCTTATAATTATGTTAGTGTTATATCTTGTAAGTCAGATGGTTTTAGAATTGCGCTTTATTATTTTTTTGGCTGTCAACAGTGACATTTTAATTAAGATGTCATATTTCCATCTGAATTATTAGACTGTTAGTTGATACAGACAAGCCTTCTAAGTATTCTTATCTTTCTCTATTTTTCTAAAATTAAACAATACATTTACAAATTAATACAAAATCCAAATAGTATTAAATCACTCATTTAGATTGTCAGAAAACTTCATGTCAAATTATAATGTTGCACACCAGAAACTTACATAATGGCATAAACCAATGTTACCTCAATTGAAAACAATAGGAAACAATTTACCATAAAAAAAGAAAATTTCACTTGGGACTAGTTTGAATGTTACGTGGCACAAAGCCTGTTGCATTTGTTCTCAGTTTTCAAACATACAAATTCTTCCATTTCATTTTACTTCCTTCATTTTTATCATGAAAACTTTCAAACATAAAAGGAAATTGAAAGAACAGTATAATGAACACCAGTAGGTCTACCACCAAGATTCAACAAATGTTAACATTTTGTTTATTTGCATGTATCTCTTCTTTGATATGCCATTCAAAAGTAAGCTCTAGACATTGTAACACTTCACCTTTAAATACAGCAGTATACATCATCTAAGCATAAGGACATTTTTCTACATAACCAAAATACCATAAGCCCAGCTTAAAAAACATAACAGTACCTCACTCATCTTCATAAATATTTTTTTAATATTGAGTCCAGTGCTTCCTGACGTGTGGTCCACATACTGTTTGCTGGCTCACAGAGAAATAAGGAGCTTGTGCAAAGTGGTGTATTGCATCCTTCATTGAAAGAAGGAGCTCCTACCCTTTGAAACAGCATGGATGGAACTGGAGAGCATTATGCTAAGTGAGATAAGCCAGGCAATGAAAGACAGATACTACATGAACTGAACTTTAAATGGAATCATTGAGAAAGTCTTCTTCCCACAAAAATGTCAGCCAAATTAATGTGCCTAGTGACACAGTGCATTTACATTGATGAGCTGGTTGAGTATCACTGCTCTACAGTCAGATATCCCCAGCTGTACCCTAAATGTCATTTGATTCCAGTTCACATGTTGCAATTGGATGTGTTATCCCTTTAGTCTCTTGTTTATTTACTTATTTACTTAATTTAATTGTTATTTTTATTTTTTATTTTTTTAATCCTCACTGGAAGATATGTTTATTGATTTAAGAGAGGCAGGGAAGGAGGGAGGGACAAAGAGAGAAGCATTGATATGTGAGAGAAACATCAGTCAGTTGCCTCTCATACATATCTCGATAAGGAATTGAACCCACAATCCCTTACTGGGGATGAAACCCATAACTTTTTGGTGTATGAAATGATCCTTCAGCCTAGCCAGGGCTAATTTTCATTTATTTATTTATTTATTTATTTATTTATTTATTTATTTATTTTTAACTTTATTTTAATTCTGGTTCTTGTACAGTTTTCTATCTTTTAGTCCCTTCCCAGTGCACCGCCCCAGCCCTCTCCACCTCCCTCCCATTTCCACCCCCACTAGTTTTTGTCGATGTGTCCTTTATACTTGTTCATGTAAACCCTTCCCCTTTTCCCCTGAAATTCCTTCCCCTCTCCCCTCTGGTCACTGTCAGCCTGTTCTCAATTTCAGTGTCCTTAGTTATATTTTGCTTTTTGTTTGTTTTGTTGATTAGATTCCTGTTAAAGGTGAGATCATATGGTATTTGTCTTTCACTTCCCGGCTTATTTCGCTTAACATAATGCTCTCCAGTTGCATCTATGCTGTTGGGAGGGGTAGGAACTTCTTTCTTTCTGCTGCATAGAATTCCATTGTGTAAATGTACCATAGATTTTGATCTGTTCATTTACTGATGGGTACCTAGATTGCTTCCAACACTTTGCTATTGTAAATTTTGCTGCTATGAACATTGCGGTGTGTAGGTTCTTTTGGATTGGTGTTTCAGGGTTCTTAGGATATAATCCTAGCAGTGGAATTGCTGGGTCAAAAGGCAGATCCATTTTTAGAAATTTTTAGAATTTCTTAGAAAATTCCATACTGTTTTCCATAGTGGTTGTACCAGTCTTCAATCCCACCAACAGTGCACTAGGGTCCCCTTTTCTCCACAACGTCTCTAACACTTGTTCATTGATTTGTTTATGACGGCCATTCTGACTGGAGTGAAGTGGTATCTCATTGTGGTTTCAATTTGCATCTCTCTGATAGCTAGCAATGCTGAGCATCTTTTCATGTGTCTCTGGATCCTCTGTGTATCCTCCTTGGAGAAGTGTCTGTTCAAGTCTTTTGCCCATTTTTTAATTGGGTTGCTTGTCTTCTTAGAGTGGAGTCATGTAAGTTCTTTATATATTTTGGAGATTAAACCCTTGTCTGAGGTATCATTGACAAATATATTTTCCCATACAGTGGGTTTTCTTTTTATTTTAATATTGTCTTCTTTATCCATGCAGAAGATTTTATTTTGATGAGATCCCATTTGTTTATTCTTTCCTAAGGGACATAAATGTCCCTTGCTCTAGGGGACATAGCAGTGAAAATGTTGCTGAATGAAATATCTGAGATTTTCCTGCCTATGTTCTCCTCTAGGACTTTAATGGTGTCATGGCCTATATTTAAATCTTTTATCCACCTTGAATTTATTTTTGTGTATGGTGTAAATTGGTGCTTGAATTTCATTTTTTTGCATGTAGCTGTCCAGTTCTCCCAACACCACTTGTTGAAGAGGCTATTTTTACTCCGTTTTATGTTGCTACCCACTTTGTTGAATATTAATTGATGATAGAGACTTGGGTTTATTTCTGGGCTCTCTGTTCTGTTCCACTGGTCCATGTGCCTGTTTTTATGCCAGTACAAGTCTGTTTTGATTACAGTGGCCTTGTAATACAGTTTAGTATCGGGTATTGTGATCCCTCCTACTTTGCTGTTCTTTCTCAAAAATTGCAGCAGCTATTCGGGGTTGTTTATGGTTCCATATAAATTTTGGAAGTGTTTGTTCTATGTCTGTGAAATATGCCTTTGGTACCTTAATAGGTATTGCATTGAATTTGTAAATTGCTTTGGGTAGTATGGACATTTTGTTGATGTTAATTCTTCCGATCCATGAACATGGTATATGTTTCCATTTGTTTGTCTCTTCCTTGATTTCTTTCTTCAGTGTTGTGTAGTTTTCTGCATAGAGGTCTTTTACCTCCTTGGTTAGGTTCATTCCTAAGTATTTTATTTTTCTTTTGCTACATAAAATGGGATTTTTTTCTTGATTTCTGCTTCTCCTGTTTCATTGTTGGTATACAAAAATGCCTTTGATTTCTGGATATTGACTTTGTATCTGGCTGCTTGGCCAAATTCATTTATTAGGTCAAGCAGTTTTCTGGCCGAGCTATAGGATTTTCTATGTACACTATCATGTCATCTGCAAACAATGATAGTTTTGTTTCCTCCTTTCCAATTAGGATGTCTTTTATATCCTTTTCTTGTCTAATCGCTATGGCTAAGACTTCCAACACTATATTGAATACAAATGGTGAAAGTGGATGACCTTGTCTTGTTCCTGATCTTAGTGGAAAAGATTGTAGTTTTTGCCTGTTGAGTATGATGTTTGCTGTAGGTCTCTCATATATGGCCTTTATTTTGTTGAGGAATGCTCCCTCTATTCCCACATTGCTGAGGGTTTTTATCATAAATGGGTGCTATACCTTATCAAATGCTTTTTTCCCATCTATTGATATGATCATGTGATTTTTGTCTTTGCTTTTGTTTATATGATGTATTACATTTACTGATTTGTGAATATTGCACCATCCTTGCATCCCTGGGATGAATCCCACTTGGTCATGGTGTATGATCTTTTTAATATACTGTTGGATGTGATCTGCCAATATTTTGTTGAGGATTGTAGCGTTGATGTTCATCAGCGATATTGGCATGAAGTTTTCCTTGTTGTGTCTTTATCTGGTTTTGGGAGTAGGATGATGCTGCCTTCATAAAAAGAGTTTGGGAATCTTCCATCATTTTGAATTATTTGGAATAGTCTGTGAAGGAAAAGGGTTATTTCTTCTTTACATGCTTTGTAGAATTCTCCTGTGAAACCATCTGGTCCAGGGCTTTTGTGTGCCGGGAGGTTTTTGATTACTGCTTCAATTTCATCTGCTGTTACTGGTCTGTTCAGGCTTTCTGCTTCTTCTTCATTGAGTTTTGGAAGATTGTATTTTTCTAGAAACTTGTCCATTTTGCCTGTGTTTTCAAATTTCTTGGCACACAGTTCTTCATAGTAATTTCTTACAATCCATTCTATTTCTGTGGTGTCAGTTGTAATCTCTCCTCTTTCATTTCTGATTGTGTTTATTTGGGTCCTCTGTCTTTTTTTCTTGATGAGCCTGCTTAAAGGCTTGCAGATTTTGTTTATCTTTTCAAAGAACCAGCTCGTGGATTCATTGATCTTTAGAATTGTGCTTTTAGTCTCTGTGTGATTTAATTCTGCTCTAATCTTGGTTATTTCCTTCCTTCTACTTGCTCTGGGCTCTCTTTGTTGTTGTTCCTTGAGTTCTTGTAGGTGTAGGGTTAAGTTGTTTGTTTGAAATGTTTCTATCTTTTTTAGGTAGGCCTGTATCACTATGAATGTCCCTCTCAGGACTTCCTTTGCTGTGTCCCATAAATTTTGGGTTGTTGTCTGTTCATTTTCATTTGTTTCCAGAAACGTTTTGATTTCTTCCCTAATTTCATTCTTGACCCATTCATTGTTTAATAACATGCTTTTCAATCTCCATGATTTTGACTGTTTTGGGTTTTTCCCCTTGTGGTTCGTTTCTAATTTCAGCCCCTTGTGGTTGGAGTAAATGCTTGGTATGATTTCAGTTTTCTCGAAATTGTTGAGGCTTGTTTTGTGTCCTATCATGTGGTCTATCTTTGAAAATGTTCCATGTGCATTTGAAAAGAATATGTATTTAGTTTCTTTCGGATGAAGGGCTCTATATATATCAGTTAAGTCCATTTCATCTAGAGTGTTGTTCAATGCCACAATATCTTTGTTGATATTTTGTTTGGAAGATCTGTCCATTTTTGACTATGGAGTGTTGCAATTCCCTAATATAATTGTGCTGTTGTCAATATCTTTCTTGAAGTCCTCTAAGATTTTGTTTATGTATTTAGGTGATCCTATGTTGGGTGCATATATATTACAATGTTTCTGACTTCTTGGTGGATTCTTCCCTTGAGTTTTATGAAGTGACCTTCTGGGTCTCTCTTTATGGCCCTTCTTTTGAAGTCTATTTTTTCTAACATGAGTGTTGCTACCCCAGCTTTTTTTCCCTGTCCATTTGCTTGGAAAATTTGTTTCCAGCCCTCCACTTTGAGTCTGTGTTGGTCTTTTGTCTGAAGTGGGTCTCTTGTAGGCAGCATGTGTATGGGACATGCTTTCTTATCCATTCAGCTATTCTATTTCTTTTGATTGGAGCATTAAATCCATTTACGTTTAAGGTTATTATTGATAGGTACTTATTCATTGCCATTTTACTTTTTTTGTACTTGTGTTCATCTCTCACTCACTCTTTTATATCTTTTCCTTTTCTTAAAGCAGACCCTGTAGTGTCTCTTGTAGAGCTGGTTTGGAGGAGGTGTTTTCTTTGAGGCTTACTTTTTCTGGGAAACTTTTTATTTGGACTTCCATTTTTATTGAGATCCTTGCTGGATAGAGTAGTCTTCATTGCAGGCCTCTGGTTCTCATTACTTGGAGTATTTCTTGCCATTCTCTTCTGGCTTGGAGTGTTTCCATTGAGAAGTCAGCTGCTAACCTCATCGCATGTCCCTTGTATGTTACTTCCTGTTTCTCCCTTGGTGCCTTTATGATTCTCTCTTTGTCTTGGAATATTGCCATTTTAATTATGATGTGTCTTGAAGTTGGCCTCTTTGGGTTCCTCTTGATTGGGACTGTCTGTGTTTCCTGGATTTGTGTTTCCTGGATTTGTGTGACTTTTTTCTCTCATCAAATTAGGGAAATTTTCCATCATTACTTTTTCAAATAGGTTTTCTATCCCTTGCTCTTCTTCTTGTCCTTCTGGTATCCCTATTATACAGATATTATTACATTTCATATTGTCCTGCCTTAATCATTCTTCGTTCTTTCTGAGCCTCTTTTCATTTTCTTGCTCTTTCTGGGTGTTTTTTCCTACTTTGTCTCCCAGCTCACTGATCCAATATTCTGTTTCATCTATCCTGCTTTTGATTCCTTTTGTGTTCTTCAGTTCAGAAACTGTATTCTTCATTTCCTCTTGTCCCTTGTTTATAGTTTCTATTTCCTTTTTCATGTTGATATTGTTTGCAGTGATTTCATTGTAGTTTCTGGTAGCTCATTGTGAGCTCATTGAGTTTCCTGATAACCATTGCTTTGAACTTCATATCTGATAATTGTGTTGCCTCTATTTCATTTAGCATTCTTTCTGGTGCTTCCTCCTTTCCTTTCATTTGGGGATAGTTTCTTTGTCTTCCCATTGTTTGTGAAACTCTTCTCTTTAGCCTCAGCTTCTTAAATTGATCTTTTCTGGCCCCCTGGGATTACAACATGAACTTCTGTGGTAGAAAACCTGTGAGATTCTGTGGTGCAGTCTCCTTGACCTCCCGAGCTCACTGGTCTTGAGCTATCATTTAAGTTGGCTCTGTGTTTGTCTTTGGGTTTTGATTGTTGTTGGGTCTTTCTTTGGTGGGTCCTTCCCACCAGCTGGTTAACTGAGGGTCACTTTTTCCATCTATCTTGTATTATGTTCTGTTGGTGAGGGAAGGTTGTGTTGCAGCTGGTTCTTCCATGTGTACAAAGTTTTGAGGATTCTCTCTTGCTCTTGTTCAGTTGTTTGTACTGGGTAGTTTCTGCACCATTTAGTTGTATTTCCAGATAGGTCCTGGATTGAGTTTTGTGTGGTTTCCACTCCCTCCTTCATCTTCTTCTGTTGTTATCTGTTGGTGGTTACTTTGTTGTTGGGTTTCCTCTTCCAGTGGGTATCCTGGTGTTCACCGCTTCCACCTACTCTTTTTTTGTGATCAGTTGGAGGGTGATGGCAAAATGGTTTAAGGTGGCAAGAGAGTATTCTATGATATTTACAATAGCAGCTGGTACAGAAATGATAGGAGATATTTTGACTATGTATGGTGTTAACCATGATCTTCCATCCAACTAGCCACCTTTTAGAAAGGATGGGAAGAAGATGAGACTCTTGTTGGGGAAGGAAGGTTTGTGAGTTGGATCTAGAAAGCAGTGAGGTTGTGAGAGGTCAGATTCTGAGGTAAGGTGAGAGTAAAGGATTATAAACATGTATAATGTGTGAGAGAATAGAGTTAACCATTACGGTAATAGAGTTCAGGAAGCCATGAAGTGGGCTAAGATCCGGGAGGGGTGTTACGAAGTATTTATAGTTGTATGGAGCAGCTATTATTTACACTATTATTAGAGCAACCATCTTATGACAGAACCTATATGATCTGGATAACAAGAATAGGGAGTATAGGACCTTGAGTAGTGTGCTAATGGAATAGTAATTTAGCAAGGACAGTAAAGGACAGTAAATTAGCAATACACAATGAGAGAGAGAACAAGGAAACCTGTCAAATGATACAGTGTTACCCAACAAGCAAAGAAGACTATACAGAAATAAGAGGAATATAAAAATACTATTCAAATAAAAGATGTAAGAATAATGGAAAAATAATAATAATACAAATATGCAATAACTTGCAGGTTCTCTGTAATAGCAGAGTGAAATTTGTCTCAGTGTCACAGCTGTTGGGATGCCCCCCCTTTGGGTCCAACTGTGGTGTTTTCACAGTTCCAGGTTTTTGTCTCACCTGTGGGTATTTTAAAAAAAGCAGAAGGAAGATGAGATGAAATTGGAAAGAAAGTAGGAAGAAATAAAACAAGAAAGAAGGAAAGAGAGGAAAAAGGAATTCAAAGATAAAAAAAGTAATAAAAAATAAAAAAATAAAAAATACTTAGAAAAGAACAAGAAAAACAAAACCAAGAGCCTATCGTTGGTTTCAAACTTGCCAAACCGGTTTTTCTGGTCCTGCTGGCTGCAGCAGGGTGAGGTGAGATTGGTATGGCTTTTCTCCTTCCTGATCTGCGCAGCCCAGTGCCTCCCATCCCGCGTCTTGGGTGTGGGATGGGGTTACTGCTGTGGGCTGGGGTGCAGGTGGTCACTGGGCCAGGCTGCCTCGGTCCCATGGATTTGAGAGTGCACCCTTCCTTCCCAGTGCTATAGGGGTGCGCAGGGCCTTCCACTCAACCTTGGGATTGCTGCCCAGCTGGGTGGGGAGCTAGCTGGAGTGGCTGCTGCGGGAGAATTCCCCAAACAGTGTCTCTCTTTTCACTTTTTGTTTTTGAGAGATTCCTCCTGCTCAAGCCTGCCTGGCCTCTGGCACAGCCCAATTCTCCAGCCAGACCGGTGACTATCAGGGTCAGGGCCCATCACTGCGTGACTTTCAATTCTCCCCAACCAGTGTCCACATTTTCTGTGTACTCACAGCCCCTGTGTGTTTTCCACTTAGTCCTTATTCCCCTCTCTGTGACATCAAGGAGCCAGGTCTCTCCTGGTGCTGTTCAAACCTTGCTTGGCAGGGGAGGGAGCAGTTGACCTGGCTCTCTCCCAAGGACCCAGCGGCGGACCCAGCGGCAGGTGCCAGGCTGGGGCTGCAGCCGCCTGGTCCCCCGCACTAGTCCCTGGGACCTTATTGTCCTGAAGCACTCTCCTTACCATCTGGCTTTTCAGTGTCCGCTACAATTTTTGGTATCTTATTTTCATATATGCTGTGGTACTGTTAGCTGTTTGTTCTGTTCCTTTGTAGATCGGCTAGGTTGTTCTCCTGTGTGTAGGAGGAAATGGAATCCGCTCCCTACTACCATGCCGCCATCTTCCTCTCTCCCATAAAAATCTAATTTTATTTTTAATTACAGTTTTGTTTTGTTTTTGCTGTTGTGATTGGGTGTTTTCTGCTATTTTATCTTCCAAATCTCTGATTCCATTCTCTCTTTCATCTGATCTACTGTTGATTTCTTATAGTGTATTTTTCATTTCAGTTATTGTATTCCTCATTTCTGACTGGTTCTTTTTTTGTTTTCTATCTCTGTTTTTATGTTTCCTGTCCCTTTGTTGAAGTTCTCACTTAGTTGACCTATTCTCCCCCTGCATTCATTGAACATCCTTATAAGTAGTGGTTTCTTAAATTTTTTTTTCAATTATACTTTACATTCAATATTATTTTGTATTTCAGGTGTACAGTATAGTGGTTAGACAATCATATACTTTACATTGTGTCCCCCCTAATATTTCCAGTAACCACCTGGTACCATATACATAGTTATTACAATATTCCCTATGCTATATGCTATACTTTACATCCCCAGACTAATTTTATAACTGGTAATTTGTACTTCTTAATCCCTTCCTCTTTTTTGCCCACCCCATATCCTTTTTAGCCTCTTAGTCTAGAACAGTCTCCACACTTTTTAAAATGGTACTGACTTTCAGAGACCAGTTCCATTCCACATTAGGAATTTGTCTGATTGTAGCGTGACCAACATTCCTGGTTTGCCTGGGGCCCTCCTGGTTTTCGCACTGATTCTGTACCCCTCATTCCTGGGCAAACCAGATGGTTTCTATCCTTATAGTCCTGTTTAGCTCCTTCTTCTAGCATTCGGATTTCCTGTAAATTAGAAGTTGTTGGATCTAGAGACTTGATTAGATTCAGATTAAACCATTTTTGACAAGAATGTCCATAAGACATGCCATGTGTTTTACATCACATCACATCTGGAGGCAGGTAATATTAGTTGTCCACTCTTATTAAAGGTGATGGACCTCAGAACTCTCATATACTTTTCTATTTATAATTAACATGAAATCCATGGAGTGGAACTTTGGTACAATGCAATTGTCCTGTTCTCCAATAACCTCTCACCTGAATATTTTAACATTCATCAATTATTGTTTCCTGACTTAGTAATTGATTTTTCTAATTTTTAGACTGCATTTCCTGACTTGATGATTTAATTGGATGTTTCAAAATGGTAATTTCGTAATTTCATCATCCAATCTTTGTTTCTTAGCTGGCATTTTTTGGTGAAGGTGAGCATTTTCTCATCTATATGATATGAACCAAGAAGGTGAGGTAAAATCTTAATTCATTACCCAATAATAACAATTTTCAGAACAAGAAGTTAATGCAATAGTTACTTCCAATAGTAGGAAAGTAGTTTTATTATTGTTTTGAATATCACTTGGCTTAATGTTTTTATTTCTTATTTTTAATTTATTTTTATTGTAGTTGACATGATACAGGAGATTGCTGGGGACAAGGGAGGAGTTGCAGGAGATGCCAGAGGCAGTGGGGCTGAAGACACAGCTCAGCTCATGAAACATTCCTCAGCCCCACATGTGGCTCTGTGGAGGCTGCTTCCTTAGGTAGAGAGTAAACAAACCAGCACAGCAGCTGAGCTAGTGTGGCATGTTATGCTCTGCCCCCCTTCTTGTTCCTGATTGAAGGGGAAACAAGAGAACTTCTACCTAAAGGTTAACACAGGGGCAAGGGGGCGGAGCCAACATGCCAGTCTAGCCTGGGGGATTGGGTAGGGTGCAGGACACTTATGGAGCACATGGAATTTGGGGCCCAGAGATTTAAATGGAGAAAGGGCAGAATCTTGCCCTTCTCTTTCCCTTTGTTTGCCCTGTCAGGGATCTTGGTGCATTCACAGACCTGTGGGCCCTGGAAACCACTTGGTCTGGTGGTGACCCCAGGCACTGAGCATGGGAAGCAACTGCATTATGGCAATGGCAGTGCTGGCCCCATGTGTGCTCTCCAGGGAGGGATCCTGAATCCCAAAAGCCTTGTGGTCTGACAGACAGATAATGGAGTGGGGTTTTTCTGTGGATGTTTTAGAGGGGAGGGGCTCTGAGACAGAAGCCTGCCATTCTTCTAAAATTGTGTAGTTTTTTGATAAATGACCTCTTTCCTTTTTCACCAAACTTCTGTCTCTGGAGTTTGCCTATGGGCAGCGAGCTGTAGAACCCCATTAATGTTCAGTAACAGTAATGGCTCCCAACATGGGGTCCTAGCTGCCTATGGCAGGCCAATCCCCCCAAGAGTGTGACTGTGGATTTTCCCAGTCTCTGGTAGTTTCTCTGCATACCCTCTTGAGGTGTTGGCCACCTAAACATACCTTTCAGGTGGAAAGAAATGGATCTGGGAAGGGGGAAGACTCAAAGAAGTGGTGAGGATCATCTGGGGTTTGGGGCCACAAACCAGGGTCTGGGTGAGGACTGAACGAATTTTGGGGGGCCATTGTTTGTGAGATCGGTTGGAAGAAGAGTGCTTGTGAGCACCTATATGGAATAATGGAGTTGTGGGTTCAAGTTTTGGTCATATGTTCCCATTTTGTCTGGCCTCTTCTTTTGGTCATATTTTTAGGCCTGTACATCCAGGCCAACAGAGGCTGTTCTGTGTTGGCTCCTGGAGATTGCCCACTGGGTTGAATTTTAGTGAACTGAGCTAGGTACCACCATTATCCAATGTCTAAGGAGGAATTGGTTCTTTATTGAAACACTGTGTGGCCTACATATATTTTAGACTGTGGGGAAAAATTGCCCCTAAATGGTTCCCTAAATTACTGTGCCATCATGGAATTGGAACTATATTGCCAAAGGTTAGGCAAATGGAACAAAATCCCTTACATTAAGGCATTTGTATCATTATGTAATGGGGTTTCACTAGGGACAGGGAACAACTTGATGGTGCAGAGAAGGCAAGTGGCCTCAAAACCACTCCCTGATAGTAGGACAGAGAAAGAAAAGGAGAATGGGGAAATAAGTCTCATTAATCCCTGAACCCAGGGGACTCCGGATTAGTAGCAGGAAGACCACCCCCATCATCCTCCTCACCACCAGCTACCCCTGAGACAGGGCCCAGAGAGCCATCTGTTTCCTGGGATTATTATGACCCATTCAGTGAAACAGTGAATGTAAAGCACTTTGCAAATTGCCTGGTACGTAGTTGGTATCCATTAAGTGGGAGTTATTCTTAATAATACAGTTATTTGTTGAAGGAATAAATGGACATCATACCCTGCTTTTTGTTCCCTTTCTTGAGATTATGAAGCCAAAATAACCTAATCAAGTTTATTTCTTTATGATTTGAATACTTACATAATTTCAGGCAAACAAAACCAAACACATGTTGGAAAGAATCCCTTCCCTGTTGGTATGGGTGTTTCTCAGCATTTATGTTGTAGTCAAATATTACAGCTTCTAGTAAAATGTTTAAGTGCAGTTTGAAGAGAAATGAATCATAGGAAACAGGTAAGGCCATCCCTCTCATTTTGTCTCCCTCATGATATTGGCTGCTAAAATAGCTCACTTGTCAAATCCCTTTGTACTACTGTGAGAAGTGGTAATATAAGATGTGTTTTCTGAAAATAAGTGTGATGAGGTGTCATGAATTAAGTGCTTTGGTACAGAAGTGATGGAATTCCCTTCTGAGTAGCATAACTCAGGATCATAAATTTCCCAGAACACCTATTGCCTTGCCCTTTACATCTCCTAAAAGAAAATTTGTTTTAGGGTGGGTTTTTATAAAACTAAACATAGTATAAATGCCACATGGGATCTTGGATTAGATCCTGGTCAGATAAAGGACACTAGTGGGAAAAACTGATAATCTGAATAAAGCCTGTCATTTACTAAATAGTATTGTGCTAATGTTATTGTCATAGTTTTGATCAATGTGCCAAAGTTATATATAGTGTTAACATTAGGGGAAACTGGGTGAAGGGTATATGGGAACTCTGCTATATTTACAACTCTGCTATAAATCTAAAATTAGTTCAAAATCTAAAGTTAAAAAAAAAAACTAGATACTGATTGAAAGCTAATTCTAGAAAAACCAAGACTAGGCAGGTGTTGAGGCCAGAGTTCCAGAGAAAGAGAATAGAGATTACCCAGGTACCCAGATATATGCTAGATGTTTGAATGTAAGCACTGTCCTTGACAAGGTGATAGGGGGAAGGGCAAGGTGGTATGGCAATACTTTCACAATAACAGATTTTGGACAGCCTATCAAAATCAGTTTATTTCTGTGTAAGTTAGTCTGGTTGAAAACACAGCAGCCTGACTTAAATGAGGTCCAAATAGATGTTTTTCTAACTGTTATCTTAGAGTTTGGTTGACTGGGTGTTTGCAAGGATTTTCTTATTGTGGCCCTAATTCTGAAATAATTGTTACCTGAATATGAAAAGGGGAGGAGGAAGAGGAAAGATCTAGCTCATTTTAAAGCATCAGCCTATTTAACTTAATTTATTTTTTTAATTCTCACCCAAGGATGTTGACTAATTTTACAAAGAGAAGAAAGGAGGAGTGAGGAGAGAGACAGACAGACAGACAGACATATCAAGAAACATTAATGTGAGAAAGAAACATTGATCAGTTGCCTCCTATATGCACAAGCCTCAACTGGGCAAAGAATCCACAACCAAGGTATGTTCCCAGTCCGGGGATTGAACCCACAACATTTTGGTGTATGGGACAACTGGGCTGCCCAGCCAGGACAAATCACCAGTCCATTTTAAACCACCAACCCCCTTAGCATTCAGTTTTTCTCTATTTTGAATCATATGATTTGCAAAGATAACTCCTGTGTCATTTTAATAGGAGTGTCTCAGTAACGAGCATGACCAGCATGACAATTTTAAAAGTGTGATTATTTTTTAAATTATATTAATTATTGATTATGCTATTACAGTTGTCCTCATTTCCCCCCCTTTGCCCCCCTCCACTGAGTAACCCCCATTCCCTCAGACAATGCCCCTGACATTGTTCATGTCGACTGGTCCTGCATAGTAAGTTCTTTGGTTGCTCCATTCCCTACACTGTACTTTACATCCCCATGGATATTCTGTAACCTCTTATTTGTACTTCTTAATACCTTCACCCCCTCACTCATTCCCCCACACCCTCCTCCCATCTGGCAACTATCAAAAGGCTCTCCATAACGATGATTCTGTCTCCGTTCTTCGTGTTTGCATAGTTTATTTTTTAGATTCAATTGACAATTGAATCTAAATGGCAAATAAAATTGCCATTTAGTGGCAATTTGCCATTGCCATTTGGTTTGGTGATAATAAGATCATTTACTTTTCTCTTGTCTGAAAAGCTGTTTCACTGCCCTCTCTTTATAAATGATAACTTTGCTGGGTGGAGCAATCTTGGCTATAGATCTCTGCTTTCCATGATGTTGAATATTTCTTGCCAGAGCCTTCTAGCCAGCAAAGTTTCTTTTGGAAAATCAACTGACAGTCTTATGGGAACTCCCCTGTAAGTAACTAACTTCTTTTGCTGTTTTTAAGATTCCCTCTCTAGCCCTGGCTGGTGTGGCTCAGTGGATTGAGCAACTGCCTGCAAACCAAAGGGTCACCACTGCTATTCTCAGTCAGGGCACATGTCTGGGTTGTGGGCCAGGTCCCCAGTAGGTGGGCACATGAGGGGCAACCACATATTGATATTTCTGTCCCTCTCTTTCTCTCTTCCTTCCAAAAAAAAACTAAATTAAAAAAATACTCCCTCTTTATCTTTAACTTTGGCATTTTAATTATGATGTGTCTCATAGTGGGCCTCTTTGCATCCATCTTGTTTGGCACTCTTTCTGCTTCCTGGACTTGCGTGTCTATTTTCTTCACGAAATTGGGAAAGTTTCTTCCATTATTTTTTCAAATAGATTTCCAGTATTTTGGTCTTTCTCTTCTCCTTGTGGCATCCCTATGGTGTGAATGTTGGACTTCTTGATGTTGTTGCAGAGGCTGGTTATGTTATCCTAATTTTTGATTCATTTTTCTTCTTGTTTATTCCTTATTTTATTGTTGTTCAGTTACAATTGACCTGCCCTTTTCCCCATTGATCACCCCTACCCCATCCTTCCCCACTTCCACAGTTAATCCCTACCCATTGTCCATGTTCATGAGTCCTCTATTCATGTTTCTTCACTTGCCCCTTCCCCTTCTTTCCCCCTTTACCACCCAAGCCCCCTCCCCTCTGGTAGCTGTCAGTTTGTTCTTTATTTCCAGGTTTCTATTTTGCTCATTTGATTGTTTTGTTGATTAGGTTCCACTTATAGGTGAGATCACAAGGTATTTGTTTTCACTGCCTGGGTTATTTCACTTAGCATAATGCACTCCAGTTCCATCTATGCTGTTGCAAAGGATAGAAGTTCCTTTCTTCTTTCTGCTGTGTAGTATTCCATTGTGTAAATGTACCACAGGTTTTTCATCCACTGATTTACTGATGGGCACTTAGGCTGTTTCCAGCACTTAGCTATTGTAAGTTGTACTACTATGAAATTGGGGTGCATAGGTTCTTTTGAATTGATGATTCAGTTTTCTTAGGATATCATCCCAGCAGTGGGACTATATCTGAGATTTTCCTGTCTATATTTTTCCACTAGGACCTTTATGGTGTCACAACTTATATTTAAGTCTTTAATTGATCTTGAGTTTATTTTGGTGTATGGGGCAAGTTGGTGATCTAGTTTCATTTTTTTGCATGTACCTGTCCAGATCTCCCAATGTCATTTATTGAAGAGGCTATTTTTACTCTATTTTATGTTCCTGTTCCCTTTGTCAAATATTAACTGACCGTATTGACATGGGCTTATTTCTGGGCTCTCTCTTCTGTTCCATTGATCTATGTGTCTGTTCTTATGCCAGTACCAGGCTGTTTTGATTACAGTGGCCTTGCAGTACAGTTTGATATTAGGTATTGTGATCCCTCCTACTTTGTTCTTCTTTTTCAAAATTCCTGAGGCTCTTTGGGATCACTTATTGTTCCATATAAATTTTTGAAATATTTGTTCTATATCTGCAAAATATGCCATTTGTATTTTGATAGGGATTTCATTGAATCTATAGATGCTTTGGGTAGTATAGACATTTTAGTGATGTTAATTCTTCCAGTCTATGAACATTGTATATGCTTTCACTTATTTGTGTCTTTCTTAGTTTCTTTCTTCAGTGTTGTGTACTTTTGTGAGTACAGGTATTTTACCTCCTTGGTTAAGTTTATTCCTAAGTATTTCATTTTTCTTGTTGCTATAGTAAATGGGATTTTCCCCTAATTTCTGTTTCTGATATCTCATTATAGTGTACAAAAATGCCTTTGATTTCTGAATGTTTACTTCATATCTCACTGTTCTGCCAAATTAATTTTTAGGTTGAGTAGTTTTTTCGTGGAGTTGGTAGGGTTTTCTTTTTTTTATGTACACTATCATGTCATCTGTAAAGGATGATGGCTTTACTTTCTCCTTTCCAATTCTGATGCCTTTTATTTCTTATTCTTGTCTGATCGACTGTGGCTAGAATTTCCAATAGTATGTTGAATAGAAGTAGTGAGCCCTAGCTGGTGTAGCTCAGTGGATTAATGCCAACCTATGAGCCAAAGGATTGCCGGTGCAATTCCTGTTCTAGGGCAGATGCCTGGGTTGTGGGCTGGGTCACCAGTGGGGGGTGTGCGAGAGGTAACCACACATTGATGTTTGTCTCCCTCTCTTTCTCTTTCTCCTTCTCTTTCTCACTTTTTTTTTTTTAAAGCAATACATGTTTTCAAAAAAAGAAGTGGTGAAAGTGGACACCCTTGTCTTGTACCTGGTCTTAGGGGGAAAGATTTTAGTTTTTGCCCATTGAGTATGATGTTGGCTGTAAATTTCTCACACATGGCCTTTATTATGTTGTGGTATCCTCCCTGTGTTCCCACTTTGCTGAGTGTTTTTATCATACGTCGGTGCTCTACTTTATCAAATGCTTTTTCAACATCTATTGATATGATCATGTGATTTTTATCTTTTGTGTTGTTTATATGGTGTATAATATTTATTGATTTGTGTATATTGTACCATCCTTGCATCCCTGGGATGAATCCCAGTAGATCATGGTGTGTGATCTTTTTCATGTATTGCTGGATCTGGTTAGCCAATATTTTGCTGAGGATTTTAGCATCTATGTTCATTAGCAATATTGGTCTATAGTTTTCTTTTTTTGTTGTGTCTTTATCTGTTTCTGGGATTAGGATGATATTGGCCTCCTAAAAAGAGTTTGGGAGTCTTCCCTTATACTGGAGTTTTGGGGATAGTTTCAGAAGAATCGGAGTTGGCTCTTCTTTAAATGTTTGGCAGATTTCTCCAGTGAATCCATCTGGCCCATGGCTTTTGTGTGCCAGGAGGTTTTTGATTACTGCTTCAATTTCACAAGCTGCTATTGGTCTATTAAAGCTTTCTGCTTCCTCTTGACTCAGTTTTGAAGGATTATATGTTTCTAGAAATTTGTCCATTTTGCCCAGGTTTTCAACTTTCTTGGCATATATTTGATCATGGTAATTTCTTATGATCCTTTGAATTTATGTGGTATTGGTTGTAATTTCTCCTTTTTCATTTCTGATTTAGTTATTTGGGACCTCTTTTTTTCTTAATGAGTCTGGTTAAAAGTTTGTCGATTTTGTTTATCTTTTCAAAGAACCAGCTCCTGGATTTATTGATCCTTTGGATTGTTCTTTTAGTCTCTATGTCATTAAATTCTCCTCTGATCTTGGTTATTTCTGTCCTTCTACTTGCTGTGGGCTGTCTTTGTCCTTGTTCCTCTTGTTTTTGTAGATGTAGGATTTGGTTGTTTATTTAAATATTTCTATCTTTTTAAAAATCCGATTGGGGTTTTTTTCTTTGTCTCCCCATTTTAGGTGACTCTTTTTGTTTGTTTCTGGGTCTCAGGATGCTCTGCTTTGCCAGCTGTCTTCATGGGGTGGACTTCTGTGGTAGGAGTTCTGTGGGACTCAGTGGTGCAGTCTCTTTGATCTCTTTGTCTGGATGCTCTAGGGTTGCCCTTTCTTCTGTTTATGTGGGCTTTCTTGTTGTACTTGGGCTTGACTTGTTGGTGGGTTTTCCTCTCCAGCAGGTTTACTGGTAGTTATAACTTCCACCTTGTCTTGTATGCTGTTATATGCATGTTGGTTAACAAAGTAGTATTACCAGACAATCAAACATACACCAGCAAAATGAACCCCCCCACCACATCAGTAATCTCAACTACATTTGAGCAAAGGTTAATAAAGGTGAAGAGAGATTATGGGTAGTATAAAATATGACACAGGGATTATGAGACAACTAAAAGAGGGGAAAATGTTATTGAGCAGTAAGGGGGAGGAATGGATAAGAGTAGGGAGAGAACAAAATTTTAAAGATAAGGAACACACAAAAGGGTGATGGGAACAATGGGGTAAGAAGAGGGAAGGGTATAGTATGAGGTCTGAAGTAAAATTGAAAAGGTATTGTTCTGACAGGAGCAAAATTGCAGAATAACCACAGCAGGTCATTAGCAACGACAGCTGAATGAAGTTTAATAAAGGTGGAACAGGAATAAGAATATTGTACAAAAGCAAAAAGTGAATATGAGATGTCTACTGTAAAGAAAAATGATTTTGAGATGATGGGGGAAGCAAACTTATTAGACTAAGGAGTAAAGCCCAGGTTGAGAGAGGGGGCAAGAAAAAAAGAACAAATAAAAAAATGAAATAAAATTCCTTATTCAACTGATCAAGTGCAGGGTGAAGGCTAAATGGAGACAGGGGAGAGTATTATATGGAATTTAAAGTACAAACAAATAAGGAACAAATAGGAGTTCTGCTGGAGAAGTACAGCAATAACCATGGTATTTCGCTCAACTAGCCACTGTTTATACAAGGAGGAAAAGAAATAAGACTCTTATAAGCGGGGGAGAAGAATGTGAGCTGACTTAAGAAAGAAGAGTGCATATGAAAGGTTAGATGGAGGAGAAATAGTGAGAGTAAGGGATAGGAACATGGCATAGTATGAGAGAAAATAAAGTTAACCATAACATTAATAAAGCTGAGGAAGATGGTGAAATGGGTTAAGACCAGGGAAGGTGCTATGTGAGATTTGGAATAACAATAATATGATAAAAATGTATAATCTGAATAAAAAGAATAAAGAGTAAAAGACCAAGAGTAGTGAGTTGTTTGGAATATGAGTGAGGTGAAAGAAGAAAAATGAAAATGCTATATGAAAGGGAGAATAAAAAAAAAACAAAGAAACAAACCAAAAAAATTAAATGAAAAGAAGAAAGAAAAAAATTTAAAAAACATGCAAATTTTGATGAAAAGCAAAGAGAAATTTGTCTCAGCTGTTGGTGTTTGCCTTCTGACTTCTTTCTGGATCTGTCTCTGGTTTTCTCTCAGCTCCAGGTCTTAGTGTCTTACTCTTGAAAAAAATGGTCCCTGTTGTTGTAAGCCTGCCTGTCTGGTTTTGTAGGTCTTTCTAGCTCCTGTTGCGATGGTGGGGAGGAGGGGGTTGAACCCCATTTTCCCTTTCCAGCGGTTCTGCAAGGCAGGGGGCTCAGTCTGGGATACAATAATCACAGGTACCCAGTTTCTAGCCCACACCCTCAGAACGCTGTGTGGCCAGCACTCTCCACTCTGCACAGTTACACTGGGCTGGTACCAATAGTCCGCCACATTTTGCACCACTTTCCTCAGTTCGTGAAGTGCACTGAGTGGGAGCAAATGGCCCCCATGATCCTCCCGCTTTGTTGGCCCGACAGCTGAGCTCCTGTAGACCCTGCCCAGTGCACCTCAGTTCCTATTTTTAAAAATGACTCTTTTGGGTGCTGCCACTGCCCCAAGGCACTGCCCAGCTTTCCACAAGCTCTAACTCTCTGGCAAGTCCAGAGTCTATCTCAGTCATGGCCAGTCGTGGTCCACCTCATCTCCCAGCTCCAGGTTGCACCAGGATAACCCCAATCTCTGTCACTGTGCTGGCCAGCGACTGCCACCCCTGCTCAGGTGCGCTGCCAGAGGTGTGTGTCCCTGCATGCCCTTTTCCCCCCTGGTGACTTTATGCATTCAAGTCTCTCCTGGTGCTGTCCACAGTTTGCCTGCCCTGGGAGGGTAGGGAGCCACTAGGCTGCTATCACTGACCCTGCTGTCCTCCTATGCTGTCCCCATGGCAGCCAAGGTTTCTGGCATCATGCCTGGGGACTCTCCCTACCTGCTTATAAAATCTCCTTACCGCCCGTTTTGAAGTGTCTTCTGCACCCTTTGGTTTCCAAACTTCATATCAGCTAACATTCTGTTGCCTGTTCACTTTGTCCTTAGGATGATAAACTAGGTATCCCAGTTGCATGCACAAGCAAGTGGGCTCAGCTACCACCCACTTTGCTGCCATCTTTGTCCCCTCCTAAATATACTGTTGTTTTACACAGGTCAGCTGCAAAATGAAAATAATATAAGAACAACTCTCTTGTCTTGTTTTTCCAATAGTTTTTTTTTTTTTACTTCCTTGTGTCCCAAATTATTGATTTGATTCTTGGCTTCATCCACTCTACTGCTGTTTCCCTGTAAATTGTTCTTCATTTCCATTAGCGTATCCTTCATTTCTGAATAGGTCTTTTTTATGCTGTTGAGGTCCTCACTAAATTCCTTGAGCATCCTTATAAATAGTGTTTTGAACTCTGCATCTTATAGATTGCTTATGTCCATTTGGTTTAGTTCTTCTGGAGTTTTGATCGGTTCTTTCATTTGGGTCATGTTTCTTTGTCTTCTCATTTTAGAACCCTCACTGTGTTTGTTTCTATGTATTAGGGAGAGCTGCTTTAACTCTGTATTTTGGTAGTGTTGCCTAATATAGTATGTGTCCTGTATTGTCCAGTGGCACAGACTCCCCTATCACCCAAGCTGGGTACTTGAGATGGGCCCTTTGTATGGGCTGAGTACACCCTCCTCTTATAGTTGAGCCTTGATTGCTGTTGGCAGATCAGTTAGAGGATTTACCCAGGCTAGTCATCTGCAAAGAGTGGCTCTGACCACTGACCACCAACCTCTGCCCTGTGGGGAGGATCAGCTGTGCAGGGGCAGGGTGGTGGTGCTCAGACATTGTCTGTAGCTGTCCACTGGGTGCACTGGCCCTGGGGTTTCCCAGGTGGTGTAGGCGAAGGTCAGTCCTTCCTATGTTTTGCCCGGAGCCACCCTCCCTGAACTATAAACCAATGTGAGATTGGTGCTTCTTGTACTGGGCTTGGAGAGTCCCAGGCAAAACCAAGTTGTGAATCTAGGCTGGCTGCTGCTAGTGCTGGTCCTAGGGTTCACCGCGGCCAACTGTTGCTTGTTTGAGAGGATTTAGGAAGCTGGGTAGCATCAGCCAAGATCAGCCTTTCATATGGTAAAGCCCCTTGGGTGGGCCCATAAGTTGGGTGAGGTGGGCCAAAGAGTGTTAGCTACATTGATGGAGTCTCAGATATGGTACCAGCTTGCTGTCTCTGTGTGGGGAGGTTTCAGAAAAGGGACAACGTCTTCTGCTCACCTTGATGTTAGACACCCCAGTTTCTGCCAGTATGCTACTGGTGCCTTTCAAGCTGCTACCCCAGTGCTGGAGCTCAGAGGGAGTAAGTCTGAGTAGGTGAGTCATGTGTGAGTTCTTCAAGAGGAACTGCTTGGCTCTCCAGCAGTTTCTTCTAAGGACTCATTCCATGCTTGTTATTGTAGCCAGAAGTTGTGGGGGTTTATCTTCTGGGAATAGAACCCTGCACTGGGGGACCTGGTGTGGGGTGGGACTTCTCACTCCTGAGATATCTGTACCAAATTTTTATCCACCACATGTGGGTATGAGACCAGCCTGTTCCACATCTGCACCCCTCCTACCAGTCTGTATGGATTTAGTTTCATTCTGTAGTTGTCCAACTTGACTCAACTTGATTTCTGATGGTTCTCAGTGATAGGTGTTCTATATTTTAGTTGTGGTTTTGATGTTGTTGTGCGAAGAGGTGAGTTATATCTGCCTATTCCACCATCTTGACCAGAAGTCCCCCAAAATGTGTGATTATAAAATGTGATGGCAGAGTGGTGGAATCTAAAAAAGGACTCTGGTGTTTTTCATTCTTTTAGGTTCTTTAGGATGTCTTCTATGTATGTTTTTCATAGCTGTGATCAGCATGTGTACCTATTTCCTATTTTTCTCTGTTCGCTTAACATTATTTCACATTCTGGTTCCCACATGCACAATGCACATAATTGTCATTTTTAATGGTGTTGGGTCTAAAATTACTTTTTATTGAATAGCTTGATAGTTCTTAGGACTGGGTTCATTTTTTCTGAGCAGATATTAAAAGCCTGCTGTCTCTTAGCACCAGAAGTCTATTTCAGTTCCCAGAAGTGGCAACTAGCATAAGTGTGGTATTGTGTGGGATTCCTTGAGTCATCATTGCACAGCACAAGTTCAGTGCTTTGTTAACATAGCTCTCTGCCCACCACCTGACAGCTGAGCCTCCTGGGTTCCCTGGACCTGAGCCAGGCACTTCATGGGCACGGGGTGGAAATACAAGCCCCCTGACTCCCTCGACCCTTAGCTGATACTCTGTGACTATGTTAACAACTTCACCTGTCTTTCCCACAGAGATTGATTTGTGAGAAAAGTCAAAGGAAACGGTACAATGGATTATTATAGCTAAAGGAATAAGGCACAGGTTAAGAGTGCCATGGCTTCAGGTCTTTTAAGTGCACTTATGAAAATGAAGTGGGATGAGAGGATTATTTCAAGGCCTGGAAAGCTGGTTGATAGCTCTCATTTCCTGTACCCCTTCCTGCCAAAAATTCAAGTTTTGGCCATCCAGTAAAGGTTTACCAACATAATGTCAGGAAAGCAAAGATAATACTTAGAGCAGGACAGGCCTGTTGGTCTCTAGCCAGCCTTCCTGCCTCAACCATCCTGCTGTCCACAGAGACAGGTAAAAGACATGAGTGTCCTTGTTTCATTGGACTGGTTCCTGGGCCTCTGAGGGGAAGGGACAGAAGAGGCCCTTCTTTCTCACCCAAGATGCAGGGCTGTTGGAGCCAAGACTTTGGATCCTCCATTTCTGTGGGAAGAGTGAGTAACACTAGATTTTCTACAGGCCGTTACCTTCGTCAGGGACTACCAATTCTCCTTCCATTTCTCTTTGTGGGGTCTGGGCAGCTCTGGACCTTTGTAGACTAACTGTTACAGAAGCAGGGCCTAGGGTGGCCTGGAGCTGGCTACACTCATAGCAGGGCTCCTGCTTGCATCCCTTCCTCACTCTGCTTAGGGCTGCACACTCAGTAGCCACACTTCTGCTATCTGTCTCCCTCTGTCTAGCTTCCAGGGCAGACTGCCCCACCAACAGCTGCAGGCAGTCTGGCCTATATGCCAGTGAGGGTTCCTGTGCCCACCAGCCCCACAGTCACCATGCTTTGTGCTCTTGGCTACTGTGCTGGGACAGAGTGGGATGCTATTAAGAGGAAAGGAGTGTAATCAAAGGACACCATCCTCCTGACTAGAGAAAAGAGAGGTCCCTTAAAGTTGCCCAGTCAAGGGCCTTCATTTTGATGGGCTTCTTACTTTGCCCTTCCCCAGGTCTGAAGGCCTGGTGGAGCTGAGCATGGCCATAGATTTTAGAGTGTGGAAGTGTCTGTGGAAGCAGAGATCATGAATACTTCATGGAAGTGAATGGAGCAGCAAGAGCAGGGCTGTGGGTGGGTGGCTTTGGCCAGGATTGCCTTGGCCCCTCTGCTAGGGGTGGGGATCTCAACTCTGCTGTTTTCCCAGGCTGTTCTCAGAGGAGAGTAGGCTTCTGGCTTCCTTCCTCCAAGACAGCAAGTCTGGTACAACCAAGGGAAAGTGGGGTCACCCCCATTCCCAGTGCCTGGCAGACTGAGACCAAAGCATTACTTCATAAAGATTCCTTAAGTCTCCCACCCAAAAAAAGGTTTACAGGAGTAAGTGACAAAGCATGAGTCCAGGTAGGATGCCTACTCCACCCATGGCCAATGACATTTTATTTATTTATTTATTTATTTATTTATTTATTTATTTATTTTCGCTTCTGATATTCTATGGCTTTCTTTTTCTCTTATTTTCTTATCGTTATTCTATTACAGTTGTCCTCCTTTTCTCCCCTTTGCCTTCCTCCTCACAGCCCATCCCCCACTCCCACAGTCAATCCCCATACTGTTGTCCATGTCCACGGTTCATTCATACATGTTCTTTGACCAATCCCTTCCCCTTCCTTCCACCATTATTCCCCTCCCCATTCCCCTCTGACAGCTGTCAGTTTGTTTTGTATTTTCATATCTCTAGTTCTATATTGCTCATTAGTTTATTTTCTTATTTTGTTTTTAATTATATTTTGTTGATTATGCTATTACAGTTGTCCCAATTTTCCTCCTTTTCTCCCCTGCACCCAGCACCCCCCACAGGCAATCACAACACCATTGTTCATGTACATGGGTCATGCATATAAGTTTTTGGCTACTCCATTTCCTATACTGCACTTTACATCCACATGGAGGTTCTGTGACTTCCTATTTGTACTTCTTAATCTCCTCACCAATACATCCATTCCCCCTCACCCCCCTCCTATCTGGCAACCATCAAAACACTCTCTTCTGTACCCATGACTCTGTCTCTGTTCTTCTTGTTTGCTTAGTTTGTTTTTTAGATTCAATTATTGGTAGATATGTATTTATTGCCATTTTATTGTTAATAGTTTTGATCTTCTTTTTCTTAAATATGTCCCTTTAACATTTCATACAACAATAGCTTGGTGATGATGAACTCCTTTGGCATTTTCTTGTCTGGGAAGCTCTTTATCTCCCCTTCTATTCTAAGTGATATCTTTGCTGGGTGGAACATCTTGGCTGTAGGTCCTTGCTTTTCATGTCTTTAAATATTTCTTGACAATCCATTCTAGCCTGCAAAATTTCTTTTGAAAAATCAGCTGACATTCTTATGGGAACAACCCTGTTGGAAACTAACTGCTTTTCTCTTGCTGCTTTTAAGATTCTCTCTTTATTTTTAACTTTTGGCATTTTAATTATGATGTGTCTTGGAGTGGGACACTTTGCATCTATCTTGTTTGGTACTCTCCATGCTTCCTGGTCTTGCATGTGTATTTCCTTCACCAAATTAATGAAGGTTTCTTTCATTACTTTTTCAAATAGATTTCCAACTTCTTGCTTTTCCTCTTCTCCTTCTGGCACCCTTATGATACAGATGTTGGTGCACTTGAAGTTGTCCCAAAGGCTGCTTACACTGTCCTCATTTTGGGGAATCCTTTTTTCTCCTTGTTGTTCTGATTGGTTGTTTTTTCCTTCATCTGTTCCAAATCATTGATTTGATTCTCAGTTTCATCCACTCTACAGTTTTTTTCCCCTGGAAATTGTTCTTTATTTCAATAAGTGTGTCCTTTGTTTCTGCATGGATCTTTTTTGTGCTGCTGAGGTCCTCACTAAATTCCTTGAGCATCCTTATAACCAGTGTTATGTACTCTGCCTCTCATAGACTGCCTATCTCCATTTTGTTTAGTTCTTTTTCTAGATTTTTATTTTATTCTTTTACTTGGGTCATGTCTCTTTGTCTCCTCATTTTGGCAGTATCCCTGTATTTATTTCTATGTATTTGGTAGAGCTGCTATGATTCCCTGTCTTGGTGGCACTGCCCAATGTAGTAGATGTCCTGTAGGGTCCTATGGCACAGCCTCCCCTTACACCCAAGCTGGGTACTCGAGGTGTGCCCTTCATATGGGCTGAGTACATCATCCTCTTGTAGTGGAGCCTTAACTGCTGTTGGCAAGTCAATGGGAGAGACTTAGCCAGGCTAGTCAGCTACAGTGTGACCACTGACCACCAGCCTCCACCCTCTGCGGAAGATCAGCTGTGCAGGGGCAGGGTGGTGGTGATCTGGTGTGGTCTGTAGCTGTCTACTTCATTAATTTACTGAAGGGTGGATTTGCAGGCTCTGAGGTTTCCTGGGTGGTGCAGACCAAGGTTGGCTCCCACCTGTGTTTTTCCTGTGGCCACCCTGCCTGTGGTATAAAGCCATCTGAGATGGCTGCTGCTTGTGCTGGGCTTGGAGATTTCTAGGTGAAGCTAAGCTGTGAATCTAGACTGGCTTCTGCCAGTGGGAGGCCTGGGGCAACTTAGTAGTAGGTACAGGGGTGGGGGTTGGGGGCTTACTGTGGCTGACTGTTGCTTGTTTGATAGGATTTAGGAAGTTGTGAAGCATGAGCCATGACTAGCCATTTATACTTTGTGTGGGCATGTGAGTTGAGTAGGACAGAGTCTCAGGGGATCTCCAGGTCAGGGAAACAGTGTTAGCCAGTTTGGTGGACTCTCAGATATGGCATTCCCCCTGTCTGCTCTGTGCCTCTGTCGGGGAAGGGTTTAGATAAGGGGCAATGACCTCTGCCCCTCTTTCTGTTTGGGAGAAAGCTGTCTCCCATTACCACCCTGGTACTAGACACTTAGTTTTCTTCCTGTATGCCACTGGTGCCTTTCAAACTGCTACCCTATTGCTGGAGCTTGGGGGTAGTGAGTCTGAGTAAGTTTGTGTATGGGTTCTTTAAGGGGAACTGCTTAGGTCTCCAGAAGTTTCTTCCACTGATTCAATCCCTGTTGGTTTTTGCAGCCTGAAGTTGTGGGGACATATCTTCCCAGCACTGGAAGCCTGTGCTTGGGGTCTGGTATGGGCCTGGGACTCCTTGCTCCTGAGATATCCCTCCTGACTTTTTGTCCACCACACATGGGTGTGGGACCAGCCCATTCCATGTCTCTACCCCTTCTATCAATCTGGATGGATATGGTTTCTTTAATTCTGTAGTTGTCAGACCTGACTCAGCTTGATTTCTGGCAGTTCTGCGTGATAGTTGTTCTATATTTAAGTTGTAATTTTGATGTGGTTATGTGAGGTGAGCAGTGTTTACCTATGCCACCATCTTGACCAGAAGTAACTGTTAATTTATTTTGTTCATTAGATTCTTCTTATAAGTGAGATATGATATTTGCCTTTCACCTAATGGTGTATTTCACTTAGCATAATAGTCTTCAGTTCCAACCATGCTCTAACGAAAGGTAGGAACTCTTTCTTTCTCTCTGCTGTGTAGTCCATTGTGTCAATGTTCCACAGTTTTTTATTTATTTCATTATTTTATTTTTTTAAAGATTTTTAAAATTTATTTTCAGAGAGGGGAAGGAAGGGAGAAAGAGACAGAGAGAAACATCAATGTGTGGTTGCTTCTCGTGCACTCCCTTCTTGGGACCTGGCCTGCAACCCAGGCATGTGCCCTGACTGGGAATTGAACCAGTAACCCTTTGGTTCGCAAGCTGGCACTCAGTCCACTGAGCCACACCAGCCAGGGCTCCATAGTTTTTCAACCCACACATCCACTGATGCGCAGTTAGGCTGTTCCAGCACTTGACTATTGTCAATAGTACTGCTATGAATGTAAGGGTGTCTAAGTTCTTTGAATTGGTGTTTCCAGGGTCTTAGGGTTTATTCCTAGCAGTGGGATTATATCTGAACAACTAGTGGGGTCCCAGTGCCTGCTGCCCATAGGTAATAACTGTAGAGACAGAGTCTGGCAGAAAAGAAAATGGAATTTACACACACACACACACGCACACACACACACACACACGCACACACACACACACACACACACACAGAGTTGATTACTTGATACCCAGCCCTGCCCCCACTGCAGAAGGAGCGAGGAGGCTGCTGGTGGTTGTCCATGTCTTCATATGTGGGGGAGGGGCATGGGGCTTGTTGCTCTGCCACCGCGCCTGTAGGGATCCTCCTGCCCTAATCTGCTCTCCCCAACCCACCACCCCCTTTCTACTGGCCTTGCTCATAGCACTGGCAGTGCTTCTTGTGAGGCTTAAAGCACTTGGGCCTGACCCTCCCCAGCTGCACTGGGGCCATAGCCAACTGGCCTGCACAGGTCAGCAATCTTCACTTCTTCCCTGGAAAGACTGCCATGAACCACAGGACCAAATAAGGTACCAGGCCATTTCTCCAGTGGGATTTCATTAGCTTTGAAAATCAATCTCAGTTCCTCAAGGCTTTCTGGTAACAACCAGAGTCCAGGAATGCCTCTTTCAGGAATGACATTCTAGTCAATATCTTGGTTATTAAAACCACAATTTGAAATCAGTCTTATGGGTTTCATGCAAATGAAATTTTATACTAATTAAGAATGCCAAATTCTAGAGGTACCAGGTAGAGAGAAAAATGCAAATTATAAAGGAAAATATTTGTCCTTCCAATATCCACCAAAATTGTATTTCCGTTACTTTACTTCCTAACCTAATGTAAAGTTTTAACCCTTAGGAACCTCAATTTGTTTTAAGAAGAGAAACAACAACAAAAATCCAAAGCAAATAACAGAATTACAAAAAATAAAAAATAAGAGAGGACTAAAACTAGCCTTAGAATCTTGTCTCCCACCAGCCAGGCTCACTAGCTAGTCACATAGACAACCTTTTTGAGGTCCCAATGGCATGAAGCCCCAATGATAGAGACATTCTCTCACCTCATCCGATTTTAACTGGTACCAGATGACCTTTCCTAGGTCCCAAATGCCATGAAACCCCAAATGGCATGAAGCCCCAAATGGCAGAGATATATTCTCACCCCAGCTGGGTTCTACCTGGCACTAGTGGCACAAAGCCCCAGTGGTAGAGGCAGTTTCTGACCCACCAGTGCATCCACTGGTCTCCTGGCAGAGACATGACCTTTCACCAACAGGCCTCATGGCAGAGACATGCTGTCTCATCCCAGCTGGTGATGCAGACCCCAGCTCGTGGGGTCCACCATTGTGGATGAGACATAAGACAAATTCACACAGACTACCAAGTCCTGTGGAGGAAAAGGGATGGCACGGCTACTCTCTCAAGGGGAGAGCTACTCTCTCAAGGGGAGAGACCCTTGCCTTGACAGGTTTTTATTGGGTTTCAATTTGCACAGGAATACAGGTAAAGTTCATTAATCATTGTCCGGCAGTAAGGATCAAACAATAGATAGCATATAAAGAACTACAAGGGCTTATTCTGAGTCAGGGTCTGTTAGCTAAAAGGCTACAAAACTTTGGGGAACAAAACTCATTTCTTGCTCAGACCCCTATCATTTAATTGAGAGCATTCTTAGCAAAGCAGGTTTCACAGGATCTTATATATTCATTCTCAGGCCTGAACACCGGGGGAATCTGCCCTTTCCAGCACAGGGCTGCACCCACCACCAGCATTGTCTCAGGCTTAAGTCAGGCAGGGTAACCAAGGCAACCAAGAGATTAGGAGACTTCTTGCAGACAGAATGAGGACTCAGGCTATGTCAGGATAGCAGAGGGGTGAGGGTCTATCACCCTCTTTTTGCCGTAGCCGCCAAGTCCTTTTTTGGGCCCTCCACATGATCGTGCCTGTCTTAGATCATTCCCCCCTTGGGGAATATTACCTGTCATTGGCTAACTGACCAAGCATTGGGGGCCAGTTATGGATGAGCACAAGGAGCAGAAGCGGTGCTCCTGCCAGGGAGATAGGCTTTGTCTCCTTAGTGGCTTATGTTCATAAGGTCGCTCAGTCAGCCTTAGCCATGGGGCGGGTGGCTTACAGCTCCTGAAACCAGGCAGGGCAGCTCCCAACAATCTGGCTCTTAACTGTCACCAGATTACCTTTCTTAGGTCCAAATGGCACGAAGCCCCAAATGGCAGAGACTGAGATTTCTCAGTGTAAACAAAACAGTTAAGTTCCCTGAGTACCCAAAATATCAGAAAGCAAGAAACAAAATGAAACTTAAAGTGAAGAATAATTCCAACCAATCACTGAGGTATCTCTCCTTTCCAAAAAAAAAAAAACCCCACCAAACTTCACACCCATCTATGTCCTCTACAACCTTCACAAACCCCACCGTTAAAAAAAATTAAGGTACAATTTATAATACTTTTCTAAAATTTTATTGATCAAGTACAATTTTCTGCCTTTCTCCCCCACCTCTCCTCTCATATCAGCCATCCCTACCTCCCTCCTCTGATTCCACCCCCCCTTAGTTTTGTCCATGTGTCCTTTATAGTTAGTTGTACATGAAAACCCTTCAAAATTTATTAATTCTTTTATAGATCATGCCACCACCCTTTTGAAAAAGTTTTAAAGTACAATTTATTAATTCATTTATAGATCATGCCACTGGTGTCAAATCTTAAGAATTCTTTATTTTAAGTATATTTTACTGATTATACTGTAACAGTTGTCCCAGTTTTTTCTTCCCCTTATCTCCCTCCACTGTGTACCACCCCTTCCAGCATTCCACACCCCTTAGTTCATGTCCATGGGTCATACATATAAGTTCTTTGGCTTCTCCATTTCCTATACTATTCTTAACCTCCCCTGTATATTTTGTGCTTACCAATTATGCTTCTTATTCTCTATACCTTTACCTCTATTCTTCCCACTGATAACCTCCATGTGATCTCCATTTCTGTGAGTCTGTTCTTATTCTGCTTCTTTACTTAGTTTTTGTCTTTTAGGTTCATTTGTTGATAGTTGCGAGTTTCTTGTCATTTTACTGTTCATAGTTTTGATCTTCTTTCTCTTATTTAACATTTTGTATAATAAGGGCTTGGTGATGAACTTCTTTAACTTTAAGTTATCTGGGCAGCGCTTTATCTGCCCTTCTATTCTAAATGTTAGCTCTGCTGGACAGAGTAATCTTGGGTGTAAGTCCTTGCCTTTCAAGATTTCGAATACTTCTTTCCAGCTCCTTCTTGCCGCAAGGTTTCTTTGGAGAAATCAGCTGATAGTCTTATGGGCACTCCTTTGTAGGTAACTGTCTCCTTTTCTCTTGCTGCTTACAAGATTCTTTCCTTATCTTTAATCTTGGCTAATGTAACTATGATGTGCCTTGGTATGTGCTTCCTTGGGTCCAACTTCTTTGGGACTCTCTGGGCTTCTTGCACTTCCAGGAAGTCTGTTTCCTTTGCCAGATTAGGGAAGTGCTCTTTCACTTTTTATTCAAATAAGTTTTCAATTTCTTGCTCTTCCTCCTCCTCTTCTCCTTCTGGCACCCCTCTGATTCAGATATTGGAACTTTTAAAGTTGTCCCAGAGGTTCCTAAGCCTTTCCTCATTTTTTTTTTTTTGCATTTTTGTTTCTTCATTCTGTTCTAGTTGAATGTTTATTTCTTCCTTCTTCCAAATTGTTGATTTGAGTCCCGGTTTCCTTAGCTTCACTGTTGGTTCCCTGTATATTTTCCTTTATTTCATTTTGCATAGTCTTCACTTTTTCCTCTGTTTTGGGACCATACTGAACCATTTCTATGGTCATCCTGATTACCAGTGTTTTCAACTCTGCATCTGATAGGTTGGCTATCTCTTCATGGCTTTGTTGTATTTTTTCTGGAGCTTTGATCTGTTCTTTCATTTGGTCCATATTTCTTTGTCTGGGCATACCTGTTATGTTGTAATGGGTGGAGCTTTTGGTATTCACTAAGGCAGGACAACTCATGTTGCTGTGTTGTGGCCCTGTATGTGTGGGAGGGATCAGCAAGGGAACAATGCTGCTCACTTGGCTCCTCATCCCTTTTTAGTCACTTTCCCTGCTACCCTCAACAACTTGGGCCCTTCTGGTGCTGATTCCTGGGTGGGTGGGTTTGTATACATTCTAGGATCCTGTGGGTCTCTCCAATGAACTCTCCTGTGAGGCTATGAGTTTCTCCCACCACCACAACTCCCACAGGTTTTTACAGCCAGAGAATTTGAGGATTTCTTTTCCTGTGCTGGATCCCCGGGTTGCACAGTCTGTCTCACTCCCCAGTTGTTCCTGCAGGTTTATCTGCATGCAAATGTGGGACCACCTGGTCCTCCAGCTGTGGCCTTTCCTTCCTCAGTCCTCCAGCCACCTTCTTACCACATGTCCTCTCCACCCCAGCTGCCCATCTTTGCCCCTCCTACCAATCTGATGAATGTTTCTTCTTTAACTCCTTGGTTGTTGCACTTCTGTGCACTTCAGTTTTCTGGTAGTACTAGTTATTTTTTTGTTTTTATATTTGTTGTTGTCCTTTTGGTTGTGTGAGGAGGCAAAGTATATCTACCTGCACCTCCATCTTGGTGGAAGTTTCTGATTTTTGTTTTTAAATTGGTTGTTATCCTTCTTTTCATTGTGCAATGAAACAAAGCCTATCTACCTACATATCTATCTTGGCCATTACTCCCCCACCCCCCTTTTTTTAATTTTCCTATACATCTTACAACTCTCTACACATGTTCTGCAACCTTTATTAACCTCCTTGCTCACTCTGGAATAACCATAGCTCACTTTCAATCCTTGTCTTTTTTAATGATGGAACAGACCACACTCAAACTCAGTATCTGGTGGCTAAAAATCCCCAAGTCTGCAAACACATCAATAAAGTAAAGGAACATTGTCACTTTGCATTGGGGCCTACTCTCTTCTTCCAAAGTGGAAATCTCAAATCTCCTTCCAGAATGCAGGTCCAGTTTTCGTTTTTGGCATCAACCACAGCAGCATGGTTCTAATTCTCCTCAGATGGTACCCATTTTATTTGTGTGTGGTAGATCCAAGGCTTAATTCCTATGAGCTTCAGAGTAGAATGTGTTGTCAGTAGACATCATAGGGGCAAATCCATTGCTTGGCTAACAGCTGTTCAGGTATTTGAATTTTCTAAGGCTTTAGTAAGACTCTGTCCCCAATTTGGAACAGGTCTAAGGGCTTGGTAGATGGGTAGGCAGACCTGCAATGAACAAACTTGTACAGAATAGTTAGTGTTTACCCTAAATGTTGTACATATTGCTTAATTTTCCACTAATGCTCCAAATCTAGGGTGGGAGTTCCCAGAACTGAGATTTGGAGGGGTCTCCCATAAACTATTTTATAAGGCCTCAACTTAAGCCCACTTCTGGGTGCTACCCTAATCCAGAGAAAAGCAATGGAAAGTACCTGGTCCCATTTCAAATGCATTTCCTGGCATATTTTTTACCAGGCTCTTTATTATGTGATTCATTTTCTCAGTCTTTCCCTGAGATTGAGGTCTCCAAGATGTGTGTAGTTTCCACCTTATTTGCAGCTCCTGTCCAAGTTTCTGGGAGATCTCTGAAGTGAATGATGGTCCATTGTCACCCTGAATACTATAAGGAAGACCAAACCTAGGAATTATTTCTTTAAGTAGAAGTTTCACTACCTCAGTCACCTTCTCAGTTCTAGTGGGGTATGCCTCTAAACATCCAGAAAGAAAGTGTCCCCCAAAACTAATAAAAATTTGAAATTCCCTCTGATTTTAGTTATTTGCATAAAGTCTACTTACCAGTCCTCTAATGGGCATAGCCCTTTTTATTGTACTCCCTTTTTCTCTGAGGTGCATTCTGTCTTAGGATTGTTTTTGGCACATATCTGACAGGCTCAGGTAATCCTCTGAACAGTCCTTTGCAAACAGGGCCCTTCAAATGTGGCCTAATGAAGTCCATCAAAGCATTCCTTACATAATGGGTCCCTTCATGTAGGTGTTTGAGGATGGGATACACTAGGGCAGGGGTGTCAAACTCATTTTGACCAAATGTAATTTCATTTCCTTAACAGTTAAAGAGTAGTTACATTTATACAGTACTAAAATTATTTCAGCCCTTTGAAGGCAACCGCAAGGCTGATATGGCCCCTGGTGAAAATGAGTTTGACACCCCTACACTAGAGCCTTGGGAAGTAAGATCATATAATGGGTGTTGATCTTCCACATAGAATTTGGATCAATGTTAGTGAATCCCTATTCATGGGCTCATTCCCCATTTCATTTCATGTATTGGGGTTTAAATTTTGACACGTCCAGGCAGGGGTTCAAAACCTCTAACCATGGCAGCCCTCCAGCTGCTTGTCTTGCTGCTTTATCAGCAGTTTGGTTTCCCTGGCTCATTTGGGAACCGTCCCTTTGGTATGCTGGGCAGTGCATTATGGCAATCTAGTCTGATGGATTCACTGACTCTACCAATTGTAAAATCTCTGCATGTTTAACATCTTTGTTCCCAAGGTTAAGAGTACTCCTTCCTTCCATATTGTTCCATGGGCATGAACTACCATAAAGGCATATTTGGACTCTGTGTAGATATTAACCTTCTTTCCCTGGGACAGTACTAAGGCTCCCCTGAGGGCTATCTCAGTTTACATTTCTGTGCTGAGGCTCCTAGCACAAGGGCTTGGGTTTCTATTACCTTGTATACAGTGACTACCATGTACCTGGCTTATTGTCAGCCATTGTCCATGAAGCTGCTCCCGCCTATGTACAGCTCCCAGTCTGGTGCCACCAATGGTCAGTCTAGTAGATCTCTCTGGCTGGAAGAAACTTGGTCAATAACTTCCAAGCAGTCATGATGGAGGGCTGAGTTTCCCTCCATGTCTGAGAGCAGTATGGCCAGATTCAAGGTTGTGGTAATCTGCTAGGTAACATTTGGGTTGTCCAGCAGAATGGCCTGGTGTTTCCCCATATGCCCTGCCATCAATCAATACCCTTCTTTCTGTTCCAGTAGAGTTAGTGCCTGGTGTGGTACCAGTACTGTAGTGGGATGTCCCAAAGTAAACTTCTTGGCTTCCTGTAAGATGTCACAGGTAGTTGCCACTGCTTGAAGACTTGGTGGCCACCCCTTTATCATGGGATCCAACTTCTTGGAAAGATAAGCAATGGGTCTGGGGATGTTTCCCAGAGTCTGGATTAGTACCCCTAGTCCAAAATCCTGCCTTTCATGAATGTACAATTTGAAAAGCTTTTATGGATTGGGCAAGCCTAGCACGAGAGCTGAAAACAGCTTTTCCTTCAAGGTATCAAATGCTAACTGACAATCCCTTGTCCATTTGAAAGGTTCAGAGACCAGTCCTTTCAAGAAATCGTATAGTGATTTTGCTATGAGTCCAGTGTTTGGAATCCAAATTTGGTAGGACTCTGTAATCCCTAAGAACCCATGAAGCTGCCTTCCATTTTCTGGTATTTTTAATGTGGCAATGGCTTGCTTTCTATCTGCCATCAAGCTCCTGGTACCCTGTTCAGGCTTGCAACTTCCTGTTCTGGGCTGTGTGAGGTGACAGCTTATATGCCCTTTTTGCCAAATGATTGAGGGCTGTGATGGCTGTGATGGTGTTGAGTAAACAGTCCTCATAGGTGCTGCTAATTATCAATATGTCATCTACATATTGCAGAGGCACTCCTGATTTCAACTGAATATCCCTTAAGTCTTTTGCCAACACTTCCCTGAATATAGTTGGGGAGTTTTTAAATCCTTGTGGCAGCACAGTCTAGCAGTATTGGGGTGTAGCTTTTGTTTCTGGGTCCTGCCATTCAAAGGTGAGTAGTAGTTGGGCCTGTTCATTTCTTGGGATGCGGAAAAAGGCATCCTTCAAGTCTAGAACTGAAAACCATTTGCTATCTCCAGGTACCATGGTCAACAGCATATAGGAGTTGGACAACATAGGATGAATGTCCTGAGCAATGTCATTTATGGCTCTAAGATCCTGTACTAATTGATATTCATCAGAATGAGGCTTTTTGACTGGCAGAATGGGAGTGTTGCAGGGTGACTGGCATAGCTGAATTAGTCCTGATTTTAAAAATTTCTACAATACTGGCTGAATCCCCTATAAAGCATCCTTTTTGAGGTTACTGTTTTTTTTTTTTTCCCCCATGGGATCTGTGCCCCTTCTTCTAGATTAACTTTTATGGGTTGTACATTACCTGGGTTCCATCAGCCAGAATAGTTTGGTTGATCTGTTCATAGATCTCAGATGGGAAGGGTTCACTTCCAGGACTTTCTGGACAAGTCAGGAGGGTCTGGAACTGGAGAGAGTGTTCCAGTGGGACCTGTATACATAGTTGATGCTTTTCAGGAAAAAAGTTACTTAGACATGCAATTTTCAAGGTAAATATTGGCCCAGCAATAGAATAGGGCAGTCTGGCATGTAGAGAAAGTCATGTGTGATCTTTTGATCCCCAAGCTGGCATTCTAGGGGTTGAAGGAATGCCTGTTTTTGTGATTATCTGGGCACTCCAGTAACTGTTACTGTATCTGGACTTTCCTTGGTTACTCTAGTGTTTAGCACTGAGTATGTAATTTCTGTATCTACAAGGAAGTCAATTGGCTTGTTCCCCACCATCAAATGTACCTGGGGCTCCTGTGAGAAAATAGTAGTAGGTCGGGAGATGTCCAAGGGAGCCCCTGGCATCCTCATTTGTCATCAGACTCCCCTCACATTTTTAGCATTTGCAGGTGAGAGTTTCCATCGCTACTTACCCTTTTGAATTTTGGGCACCCCTTTCTCTAATGGCCCACCTCCTTTCAGTAGGCACATTGGCACCTACTGGGCCTTTCTTTTTCTCTTTAGGGTTTCACATCTTCCTCTGGTCTTGCCACCCTCTTTCTAAGGACACTGTGGCCTGCTTTGTCTTCCTTGGTTCCTGAGCATTGTATACTTTAAAGGCCATGTCTACCAGCTGAGAAAGATTCATTCCCAATGTCCAATCTATACACTGGAGTTTCTTTCTGATAGCTGGGGTACTTTGCCCAATGAAATTCATGTTTACCATCCACACATTCTCTGGTACCGGTGGAGCAACATCAGAGTGCTTTCTATAGGCCTGATAGATCCTATTAAAATTCAGAAGGGTCCTCATCTGGCTTTTGCTGAAGGACCTGTATCATATTTAGGCTCTTTTGTTTGAGCACCCCTTTTATGAGCTCTTCCAGCATACACTTTCTGTAATGTTCCAGAAAGGCTAGACCCCACCATTTCATTCTAGTCAGGCTCTGTCAAGGGAATTGCCCCAGCTGGGTTGGGGGTCCCATTGGGATTCTCTTGGTGGAGACATTGCACCTCTTCATTAACCTTATTTATAATCAGCCATCTCTCATCCAGTGTTAACAAGTATTGAGAGGAGCCTGTACATCCGCCCATATTGGTTGGTGATTGGCAAAAATGGATGTGATGATAAGATCTGCCATTCTCTGAGGATCATCCCTATATGAAGGGTTGGAATTCTTCTAATTCAGTAAGTCTGAGTGGAGAATGGAGTTTGGACCCAATAGTAGCCAGTGGGCTAGCCTTCCTGATTTACTCCACTTATTGGGTACTGCCTCAAAGGAAAATGCCTTGCTCTAGACAGGGAGGCTCCCTGGTCAAATTGGGTGCCCTGATGGGTCTTTGAGGTGGAGACCCATCCTTAGTCATACAAGGGTGGAGTGATTGCCTCTTTGGGCTCTAATTCAGGGGTAGCTTTTGGTAGGGGTCCTCCTGCTATCAGCCGTGTATCCCTTGATATCAGGGCATTAATGAGGCCCATTTCCTCATTCTCCTTTTCTTCCTGTGTACTGTCAGGAAGAGGTTTCAAGGCCCCTTGCCTTCTCTGCACCATTAAGTGGACCTCTGTCTCTGGTGAAACACTATTATGCAACAACATAAATGCCTTGACATAATGGATTTCTTCCCATTATACAACTGTTGGCAATACTGTTCTGATTGCATAGCAGTATAGTAATATAGGGAACCACCCATGGGCCGCCTTTCCCTATGATCCAAAACATATGTAGGCCACACAGTATTACAGTAATAAACCAATACTTCCTTGGACATTGGATAATGACTGTAGGTACCCCAGTCCACTAAAATTCTCCCCAGTGGGCTCCCCCAGGACCCAACCCAGAATGGCCCCTGCTGGCCCAGATATAGAACAGTCCCAACCCTATGGCCAAAAGAAGCCCGGCAACGTGGGAACATACAGAGAAAACTGACATCCATGACTCCATTTTATAACAAATGCTCACAAGCAAGTTTTTCTGTCCACCAATCTCACAATCAGTGAACTCAAGCAACATCCTCCCCTAAAAGGGCAAGTTTTCAACCAGACCCTGGTTCACAGCCCTAAAATTCAGGTGATCCTTCTTCATTTCCAGAGTCTACTCCTTTCCCAGACCCATTTCCTTCCCACCTTCCAGGCATGTTTAAGGAGCCGATGACCAAAGTGGGTGTGCTGAGGAACCCCCAGCAGCAGGGAAGCCCCACAGTCCTACTCCCCAGGGGAGTTGACCTGCCACTAGCAGCTAGGGCCCTATGTTGGGTGCCACTACTGTATCCAAACAACCAGTGGGGTCCTACTGCCTGCTGTCCACAGAAATAACTCTAGAGACAGAGTCTGGTGGAAAGGAAAATGAAATGTGTATGGGTGTATGTGTATGATTACCCAATGTCCACCCCTGTTCCCACCACCAGAGGAGCAAACAGGCTGCTGACAGGTGACTGCCTCAGTGGTTTTCCATGGCTTTGCATCCAGGGGAGGGGTGCAGGACTTGTTGCTCAGCCATGCCACCTCTTAAGAACTGCTGGCCCTAATCTCCTTTCCTCATGCTGCTGCCCCCTTTCAGCACCAGCTGTGCTCCTAGTCAGGCCCAAAGTGCACTGGCTTGACCCTTCCTGGATGTACTGGAGCTGCAGCCAACTGGCCTGCACAGGCATGGGCCACAGGCAGGCAGCAGTCAGTGTGACTTCCCACCTGAGGGAGAGGGGCAGGGCTTGTCGGGCTGTGCCTCCCTGACCCCACCACCCTAGCCTCCTCCCTTCCCCTCTTTCTAGAGCTCACTGTGCTCCATGCCTACCCTGGAGCTCTCAGGAAGGGGCCCCAGGAAGTGCTCCCAGGCCACCCAGTGCCCAAAGTCCAGAGCCCAGGAACTCCAGCCCCTGTGGGTCTAGAAGGAGGGGAGAATCTGAGAGATCAACATTTCCATACACTCTACTTTTACAGACAGTACTCCAACCAACTGAGCCACCAGGCCAGGACTTCCACGTGCTCTTCTTTTAAAGCCTGCCCTGGAATCCCCACCTGAAGGAAGCAGATGGGAGGGTATGTCCCTCCCAACCAATCATCTCCCTGGTTTTTGGCACCAGCATTGTGCATCTTTTTTTTTGTCCTGTGTGCATATCATCCTGGTTTCCCAGGGCACACATATGCCATGTTTGGTGTTTCTCCACCCTTCCCTATTTCTAGGGGTGAGTTCCTAGCATTACAGAACTGCTTGGTCAAAAGACAGTTCCATTTTTAATTTTTTGAGGAAATTCCATACTGTTTTTCACAGTGGCTGCACCAGTTTGCATCCCCACCAACAGTGCACTAGGGTCCCCTTTTCTCCACATCCTCATGATTACTTGTTCTTTGCTGATTTACTAATGATAACCATTCTGACAAGTATGAAGTGATATCTCATTGTGGTTTTAATTTGCACCTCTCTGATAGCTACTGATATTGAGCATCTTTTCATCTGTCTGTGGGCCATCTGTATGTCCTCTTGGAGAAGTGCCTATTCAGGTCCTTTGCCCATTTTTTAATTGGATTGTTTGCCTTTCTGTTGTTGAATCATATGAGTTCTTTATGCATTTTAGAGATTAAATCTTTCTCCAGTGTGTCATTGGCAAATATGTTCTCCCATACAATTGGGTTCCTTTTCATTTTGATTATGGTTTCTTTGGCCATGCAGAAGCTTTTTAATTTGATGTAGACCCATTTGTTTATTTTTTCCTTTACTTTCCTTGCCCTAGGGGATGTATTGGCAAAAATATTGCTACATGAGATATCTGAAATTTTACTGCCTGTTTTCCACTAGGACTTTTATGGTATCAAGCCTTATATTTAAGTCTTGTATCCATTTTGAGTTTATTCTAGTGTATGGTGTAAGTTGGTGGTCTAGTTTCATTTATTTACATGTACCACTCCACTTCTCCCAACACCATTTATTTATTGAAGAGGCTATTTTTACTTCATTGTGTGCTCATTTCCCCTTTGTCAAATATTAATTGACTATAGAGACATGGATTTGTTTCTGGGTTCTCTATTCTGTTGCACTGATCTATGTGTCTTTTCTTATGCCAGTACCAGACTGTTTTGATATAGTGGCTTTATAGTATAGTTTTATATCAGGTATTCTGATCCCTCCAACTTTGTTTTTCTTTCTCAAGATGGTTGAGGCTATTCAGGGTCATTTTTGGTTCCATATAAATTTTTGAAATATTTATTCTAGATTTGTAAAACATGCCATTGGTATTTTAATAGGAATTGCATTGAATCTACAGATTGCTTTGGGTAGTATGCCAATGGGGTTTTATAGTTAAGAATGGTAGTTGGGGGAGTTCCGGCCAAGGAGAAGGCATAGGTAGAAACCCTTTGCTTCCTCACACAATGAAAAGGAGGATAACAACCAATCTAAAATCAATAAACAACCAAAAGCACCAGAAAAATCAAACTGCATGAAACTCCAACAACCAAAGAATTAAAGAATAATCAACCAGAACAACCAGACCGGTAAGGCAGTGAACTGTGCAGGCCAGCTCAGATAGGGCTGACTCAGAAAGACAGCAGCAAGGTGGCAGGCTGTGGGGGCGGGGCTGACTAAAGGTAAAACTGAGACTCAGAGCTGACTATGCCTATGGCAGTTTCTATGGTGGGAGAAACTCCCAGTCTCATGTGATACTCTGTTGGAAAGTATGCTAGAGACAAGCAGGCAAGCTGCACTGTCCCCTCTCTGGCTCCTCTCCCACAGACAGTACCGCAGTGCAGCAAAGAAGATTGCCCTGCCCGATTGAATACCTAAGGCCCTTCGCCCTTGCAACTTATCAGGTGTGCCAATACAAAGAAATAGGGCCCAAATGAAAGAACAGAGCACAACCTCCATAAGAGAACTAAGTTATGAGGAGATAGCTGACCTATCTGATGGAGAATTTAAAGCCCTGGTAATAAAAATGCTCACAGAACTGATTGAGTTTGGTTGAAAAATGAAAAAACAAATGAAAGATACCCAAAGTGAAATAAAGCAAAATATTCAGGAACCAACAGTGACAGGAAGGAAACCAGGACTCAAAGCAATGATTTGGAACAAAAGGGAAAAATAAACATCTAACCAGAACAAAATGAAGAAACAAAAATTCAAGAAAGTGAAGAAACTCTTACAAACCTCTGGGACAACCAGAAACGTTCCAATATCTGAGTTATAGGGGTGCCAGAAGGAGAAGAACAACAGCAAGAAATTGAAAACTTATTTAAACAAATAATGAAGGAAAACTTCCCCAATCTGGCAAAGGAAATAGACTTCCAGGAATCCCAGGAAGCTCACAGAGTCCCAAAGAAGTTGGAACCAAAGAGGAACACACCAAGGCACATCATAATTAAGTTTCCCAAGATTGAATATAAAGAGAGAATCCTAAAAGAAGCAAGGGGAAAGGAAAGAGTTACCTACAAAGGGATGCCCATAAAGCTATCAGCTGACTTCTCAAAAGAAACCTTACAGGCAAGAAGGGGCTGGAAAGAAGTATTCCAAGTCATGAAAGTCAAGGACCTACATGCAAGATTACTCTATCCAGCAAAGCTATTATTTAGAATGGAAGGGCAGATAAAGTGCTTCCCAGATAAGGTCAAGTTAAAGGAGTTCATCATCACCAAGCCATTATTATATGAAATGTTAAAGGCACTTATCTAAGAAAAAGAAGATCAAATCTATGAGCAGTAAAATGGCAACAAACTCACAACTATCAACAAATGAACCTAAAACAAAAGAAAAACAACAAAAGCAAAAACTAAGCAACCAGCCAGAACAGGAACAGAATCAGGGAAATGGACATCACACGGAGGGATTTCAAAGGGGAGGGGGAAGAGAGGAATAGGGGGCAAAAGCTACAGGGAAGAAGAAGCATAATTAGTAGGCATAAAATAGACAGGAATAGATAAAAATGCTATAGGAAACAGAGGACTCAGAGAACTTTTATGTACAACCATGGTCATGAACCAAGGGGGGAGGGATGATGGAGGGTTGGTGGGGCAGGGTGGAGGGGGGTAAAGGGGGAAAATTGGGAAAACTGTAGTAGCATAATCAATAAAAATACTTAAAAAGTGTATTTGCTCCAGAATATTCATTGCAAAAATAATCCAGCTTCTGTATTCAATTTGAATAAAAATTTCTGAGATTAAAAAAAAAGAATGCTAGTTGGCATGATTCTCCTTAGGAAAGTGGTATTGTGTTCAGTGCATTTGGTTAAGCAACTGCCTTGAATACTAATGATTCTAATAGGATACTGGGAGGAAAGAGTGATATTCAAAACACAAAAAGTACCAAACTCTCAAATGTCTAGGAGATTTATAGCTAGGTTAGCTACTACTGGTTTCCATGCTCCAGCCCTAAATTATTACAGTTCTTCCTTACCACTTACTGTATACTAACCATATGACCTGTGTCCTAAAGATCACGGTGGATACCAACCCTGCTAATAGGGTACTACAGGGTGGGTAGAAACAATATGTGAATGAAGAGTGGTGACCAGATTTCAGGAGTTGAAAACCATTCAAAGAAGAAAGCCTCCCTCTATCTATACATATTGAATTCTCCAGTCAGAAAGCCCAGGCCTATCTTGCAAGACAAAATAAATAGGTACCCAGAGGAATATGGGACTCTTACAGGAGCTAGGCTCTAAAAGTCCTGAAGGAGGGAGGCCAAGACCTTGAAAGTGAAAGGAGAGAAACTCCAAGCCAACCACTTGCCTGAAAGAAAATTTTAACATCTAGGCTCAAAAAACTATTGTTAATCTTGGTCCTGGAGCTGCCACACCAAGACAGATTTGTAAGACCTGTTTGGTAGATTCATGATTCTCAAGTATACGGATAGGAGCCAGTGGAAATCATTATAGATACCCTAGATTCTCTTTGTAACTTAGAATCCAAAATGTCTCTCTTCGGGTTGTTCTTTGCAGAAAAGAGGATACCTCTCCCAGGAAAGAGGTATATCTATGATCTAATCTCCTCCCATAATCATAATAACAGTAGCTAACATTTAATGAGCTACTTATTACATGTCAGGCACTATGCTTACTGTTGTTAATGGATTGTCCCCTTTGATCCTCACATCACACTCATTCCTGTCTTCACTGAGAGAAATTGTCAGGTCAGGTAGCTTGATAAGGGGAGTTGGAAAGTACAGTAATTGCCTACACTAACAAAATTAAGATTCATTCAAAAATAATTAAGAGTGTGCTGGTTGTATTTGGGGGATATTCTTTACACAACTTCTTGTGATTGATGGATTCTATGTAGAAAAATTTGGTTGACACCCAGGAACATACACATTGTACAAAGGGATATGTGTTAATATACTGAAATTCAATTTTGTCAGAGATGTCAATCTAAATTCACCCTGCCCACATTTATAGGTGGCACTTCCACCCCCTTTTAGTTTTACTTCCTCTCCCCTCTGGGCTGAGAAAGTATGCCTGCCTCATAAACACACATGCCATAAAGAAATGTGGATGAACCAATTTTCTTGAGAACCTTGGTTTGTTGGACTACAGTCTCCTGCCCAATAAAACTCTTCTTTAGTAGATATTTGCTGTATCCTTGGTGTCCGTGATATTTATTGGGAACATTGGAGGAATCTAGATGCATAAAGCATGGTGAGCGAAGACCAAGAGAAGATGTTGATCTTGTGTCACGTAACAACATTTGATCAATTATGGGCTGCATATATGATAGTGGTCCCATAAGATTATAATGGATTATAAGCAAAAGTTTGTTTGTGATGTTGAAAGGAAAGGCTGGACACTACTAAGATGTTGAATTTACTTGTAGTTTTGGGTGGTTTAAATAGATGAGGAGGCTCAGCATGCTTTCCACCCACTGTGTTCTTGCCCCATATTGAGGCTTGGAGTTGCCCAAGGGGAGAAAGGGAGTCTTGGAAGCTCATCAGTCCCCGCCTGCCCAAGCCTCTGTTTTCCCCCACCTCTCTTCTCCCTCTTTTATTATTTCTTGTCTCAGGCTTTAGCTATTTGGGTCTATTTTGATATCTGCTCTCCCTTTCTCTTCCCTTCTCTTTCTTCCCTCTCTCCCTTCCTCCCCCACTCCTTTTGATGTCTCTTCTCCCTCAGATAGTGCCTTCCTCCACAGCCCTCCCCTAGCCCTCCACAATGTGTGCATGTGTGCACACACACTTTATGTTTTATATTATATTTTACTATACCTTTTCTGTATTTAATTATGTTTAGATACACAAATACATACCACTATGTTATAACTGCTTACAGTATTCAGTACAATAACATGCTATACAGGTTTACAGCCTAGGAACAATAGGCTTTGTGATAGATATATGGCAGGCTATACCATCTAGGTTTGTGTGAGTATACTCTATGATGTTTTCACAATGACAAATTGCCTAACCATGCATTTCTCAGAATGTATCCGTCATTAAGCAATGTGTGACTGCATTTGGACAGGGAAGAGAGAGCCCTGGCTCAGGCACACAGAAGATCTGGATTTTAGGAGCAGCTCTGTCAGTGATAAGCTATAAAGACATGGACAAGTCACTTAACCTCTCTGTACCCCAAGTTCCTAATCTGTTTAACAACTGGGTTGGACTAAAGACTCTATAACATTCCTTCCAGCTCCATGACTAATAAGCTGAGTGTCAATGAAAATCCTGTCAGACCCACAAGGTACCTGGGGTGGTTCCCTCGGAGATGAGGCCATATTGCAATATGTAATGGCAAATGACACAGACTTGGTGTCAGATCCTCCAGATGGGGTTGTAAGACTGACCTTTCTGTGCAAAGTTTTTGTCTCTCAGAAATAATTGTGGGCTAATTGGTTTATACTACTTGGTGAGACTGTATAGAGTAGGAGTTAAGAACATGAGTTACAGAGTTGGACCTTAGTTTGAAAAACAGTTCTGTTGCTTCCTAGTGGGTGCCCTGGAACAATTGACCTCTCTGAACATTAGTTTCTGCCTCTGTAAGAAGATGGTAATAATTAACCTCAAAGGCTTGTGAAGATAAAAGGCAATAATGGATATAAAGCAGTTAGCTTAGCACTTGGCAAAATGGAAGTGCTCAGTCAACCATGTCTACTATTACTATTGGTGTACTTATTGCTATTGACATAATTTTCCTGACATGGGCATGGCTAAGCTTCAGCATTTTTCCTGGATATAGCTTTCTCTTTCTGGAGTTTGAGAAAAGCATAAACAGATCTTTCTGGCCTAAAGCAGGTCTAACGTCAGATATGGGTTTAGCTTCTTACTATGCTTCTTACAGACTCCGGGACCTTGAGCAAATTATTTAACTTCTCTGCCTTTATCTGTAAAAGGCAGGTAGGTATAGTGCCTACCCCCAAGGATTGTGATGAATATGATAAGGAATGTGAAGCACTTAGTACTGTGCCTGACATCTAGAAGCCATTCAATAAATGATGGTTGTGATACTGATGGTGAAAATAATCATTGTTGTAAGAATAAACAATTACCTCCACTACCACTACCCTTGTTGGGATGGAGGGTTGAATGTGGTCAATTTTATACAGTTTTTGCATACCTAATCAAAGGGCTAGGGAGGCAAAATTGCTGTTCCTATAGGGGCAGGAAAGTAATTGTTGCCAGGCTTCACCAACAGTGGCTAGAAATTTAAAACTGAGTTGTTTTTTGAGGTATGACTGAAAATGATTAGCAGACCATACTTCTCAGCAGGACAGTTTTATTTATTTTTGCCAGTCTCATTATACCCAAAAATAGTAGGGGGAAAATGTAATTCTAAAATAGCCCCATACTTCTAAGGCTCAGTTTCAGTTGGTCAGCCAGGACATGCTGTTCACAGGCTTTCTTGGGAACATCTGGGTGCAAAAACATACAGTCTCTATTCTTTGCCAAGGTTGTCTTCATTCTCAAATGGATGATGCTTAACTTTTCTTGAGCCTCTCTGTAGGTGTAAGATTCACTTGATGGTTAGAATGCAAATGTAAAGGAATAATGGGAGTTCTTGGGACTATGGTGTTAAAGTAGATGGAGTTGTAGGAGACTGTAGAGGTATTAATAAATAAAAATTGAAAGACAGAAGTATTCCTAATGGTTCTGTAAATGAACCAGTTTACTGAGGAAGGGATATTACATGTTTCTTTTGCTGTCCTTCCATTCTTCTCTTTAGTTCTCTGTTAAAAAAAAGTCAAAAAAAGGAAAGAAAATAGATAGTCACTGCAAGTGAAATGAAGCCCCAGGTTTCCTGTCTTTCTCAGACCATTCCAGGTGAAGAGGGTGTCCACTTTCTAAGGGACTGTACACTACACTTCACCAGGCACCCCCTGGCCTCATACTTTCTCTTACTCTTGCTCTCTCACTTCTCCTTTTCATTTAAGCAATACTAACTACAGGTTTCAAAGATGTCTTCATAGACATCTTCCAGCGTCATCTCCTCCATATCCCAGATAGTCATTCTCTTTTTTGGGCTGTGTTCTGGGGTTATAGAAAAGAAAAATGGATTTTAATTTTGGACAGAGATTTAGGAGTAATTTCTGGTATTTAGAAAAATGCATCCTCTGTTCTTCTACTAGATTTCTTCCACTCAACCCTCATCTTCACCCCTCATCCCCAGATCAGTGCCTCTTTCCTCTTCAGTGCTCCTGGCCAAGTCCAGGCCCCTCCATATAGGTGTAGCAACCCAAGACTCTGGGGTATCCTGAGGGCCAGATCCCTTGGAGAGCAGAGGTGACATTATAATATTGATAGCTGACCATCACAGTGACTGAGGTCCCAGGGACCATTGAGAAGGAGAAGCTATTGACAACAATGGGCCTTCAACTCCTCACAGCTTTTTCTGTAATGCCTTTGTTATATTGGAAAAAAATAATATGCTTATTATAAAAAGAAAATATCCAATAAAATAAAAATCAAAAGAAAGGCACCTAGGTCTTTTGCTTCTCACATATCACCCCTAGAGAAAATGACTGCTAATGTTTCAGTTACTTTTCTCCAGATATTCTATACATGTGTATATATCATGCTGCACATGTTATATTCTGACTTGCATTTTCTCTAACAAACATTGGGTTGTGGAAAATTGTTCATGCTAGTAAATATAAGTCAACAATACCCCTTTTAATGTATGCATAGTATTCCATTATGTGGATGCACCATAATTAATTTAGCCATTTCTCACTGTTAGACATTTAGCTTGTTTCCAGCTTTTAGTTATTGCACACCATGCTGTGACTGAATAATCACAGGCATACTTTTAGGGGGAGGAGGTACTTGTGTAATTATCTTTGGATATAGTTCAAGAAATGAGATGATTGGTTCATAGGGTTTCCACATTTTTTAAAGTTCTCTCTCTCTCTCTGTCTCTCTCTCTCTGTATATATATATATATACATACATATATATATATATATATATATTACCTTCAAGCATTACCTTCAAGATTATCATCATCATCATCATCATTATCATCAGTATAAGTTGCTGAGAGCTGAAAGTCAGCATCCTGATTGTAGTGAAGCTCAGTAGTGTTTCAAGCTCCATTTTTCCCAGAATATTCTCCTTTCTCCATGGGTTCATCTAAAACAAATGTCACTGATATATTCTTTTTAGGTCTTAATCTTAAGCCTTCTTTCTGTACTGCAAGAATATGAAGGGGGGAAAAGTCACTTGGTGCCCAAGAGTTTAGAGACTGGCCCTTGGGGTAATAACATTTAAATAGTCATTTACCTGTAGGATTGGTTTTAGGGGCCTAGCTTCCACTGAATGTTGTCATAGAGGCTGTTCTTTTTCTTCAGATGTTTCTATACTGGCAGGGAATCTTGGGAAGATGGAAAGGACAAAGCAAAAGTGAAAACAGACACACTTCAAGCTCCTTAATTTACTGTAGCTGTTACCCCATTTCTGACATATACTTTTGAACAGTGAAAAGGACAATAGAGAAAGAGGACCTTTAGGCCTTTTACTCCTCAAAACCTTGATCACTTGTTTTCTCCTTTTTCGTGTTCCCCTTTACTCTCATCTTGCCTTATTATTGGATCAGAGAACTGTAAGTGTAGAATGTGGGGTGACTCCAGGACAATCACACAGAGAATATGACCTATAAGTTCCTCCTTGAGGAGCTCATGTTCCTATTCTCCTCCACATGGCAAACCAGGTATTAAAAACCCTGCTTTGGAGAAGCTCTAATGTCGATAGGTTGGTTTTACCTTTCTACAACTCTTCCCACTATCGTGACCACTCAAGTTGTGCCAGTGGGGAGGGTGTACCTATCGATGCTGAAATTTTTATGGTCACTGGCCTACCCCTATTTGAGCCAACGATCTTGAGAGACTTGTTCAGAACACCACAGAATCCAAACACCTCCCAGAACTCTCTGCTTATACTGAAGACTGACTCCTGTATCTGTTCCTAACAGTCAACCTAATAGAGGCAGCTCAGTACCCGTCTGATGTATATCTTTCCTCGAAGCCTGTAGTATTCTTGGAAGTTGGGGTACTCGAGGGGAGTGACTGTTGGTGAGTACACAGCTCTTTCTGTTTATTCTCAATGGATGCTAACAGCCAGCACAACCCTTCAATTATAGGCTGATCATTCCTTCTTTGGAGGTTTTTGATAGCTGAACAGTGTTCCTGTGACAAAAAGAGAAGACTCCAGTTCAGAAACCTGGGACTACTGGGGACTACATTCTGTATTACTCTCAGACAAAGAGCAGAGGTACACATAAGATCTAGAGAGGCTCTAAGACTTTCTAGGAAACACTCAACATTCACATTTGAGAAGGTAAATGAAATCTACAAAAGCTAAGGTCATTTAATAAAGTGATTGTGGTGTAATGTCTCAGATATGTGACCTTGGGCAAGTCACTTAGAGTCTTTGAGCCTCATCCATAAAATGAGGATACTGAAACTTCCAATTTGTAGGCCTAGTGAGAAAACAGGTGTGAGAGTGTTATAAGAGTATGATATTGATTATCACTGTTGAGCCAGAAATTATCACTGTAGATGTTGCCTGGCAGGGAGAGGCTTTGCCTGAGATCCAGCATATGGGACTGACTATGGAATGGTACAAAGTATGCATAAACTGGGCTTGAGAGGGCAAGGGAGGGGAAGGGTTGACACTTAGTACTTGGTACATGGACTTGTTCTCATTCACTATCCCTTCCAGAAATAGATACTTAATAATATCACAAGGTAAGAGGGCATTCTTGTCTTGTCTGTTTGCTATCCTAGAGCAGGGCGCAGGAGAGATAGTGGGAAGGAGAGAGGAAGAGTAAACCAGAAATAGAGGCCAAGGGCAAGAAAATAAGGAAAAGAAGGGGAGAACCAATTCTGGTACAACTGCTGCATATCCAAGAACTAGCTTTAAATCCATACACAGTAAGTTGAGCCAGAAATTTTTCTAACCAACTCTCAATGGAGGAAAGAACAGCACAAGTTATTTGAATCCAAGATAATCTCTAGACCTAATTTTTCACTTTCTCTCTACACTCTGCCATCACACTTTAATTAAAATTGATAACTGAGATATTAACATATTTGGAGTTTTTAATATCCTCTCCCAAATTCTGTTCATGCTTGAGTTGTGGGTGCTAATGAGGAACAAAAATGCAAAAATGGATTGGGGCTGAGAATTGATGGGTTACCTGAAGTATCACCCTGGATTCAGTGCTAATTACATGACTTTTGGGTAGTCTGCCAAGGGAGGAAAGCATTGGCATAAATTATACAAAATAGGGGTGGTTTTCTGCTACCATTTCAGGGTCAGAGACTGAATCCAGAAATGAGAATCAAATGCAGGAAGACAGTCTTCAGAAATAGTCAAAGGGTGGGAGTGGGAGATCCAGATATTACTCTCCATTTCCTGTGCCTTCAACATTGCCTTTGCACAATTAGATAACATGTTCAGCCTTGGCAGTGTATGGTAGAAAGTTACTCTAAAACAGATCATAGAGGTCTGAGCCACGCCCCCCCCCCAATTTAGCTTAAGGAAACAGGAGGTCTAACTAGATGAGACAAAGGGACCAGCTAACTCTTCCTTTGTCTACTTGTCTTCTGAAGGCACAAAATGGAAAGGGGAAATTGATTACAAAGTTGGAGGCTTACAGTAGGATGGGTTTCCCTGCCACTCTTGTATCAGACAGCAGACTTGTTAAGGTGATCTTCACTTCCTGCATGTGTCTTAGGTCGTTGGAATCCAGGACAAAAACAAGCCCATGTGCCTGTGTATAGTAGTTGGGCCACATTTCTTGGCCTTTCATATCTCCATTCAGATCATAGATTGAAACTTCATATTCATGTAGCAGGACTGTATTCAGTTTAGATTTCATACAAGGGTCTATCTTGCCAGGAAGTACTATGTATAGGGGAAGAGAGAAGCAACCACAAAGCAGAGGGATATAGTTAGATGAATTTGTTAAACAAACTTTGACTAGAGCCTTCCCTGAGGAACCTACTGAGGCATCCTGGCATCCTGTCCACTCAAAAATTCATCTTCCTAAACCAACACTTTGCCAAAGCTACCCTGTCCCAACTCAGTAATCTTCAGTGATTGGGCACTGCTCCCAGAATAGAATACAGACTCCTTTGCCTTCTAACCTGGCACCTATCTCTACCATGTCTGGTTTCTATACTGTCCTTGGTACACACCCAGTCTCTTCCCTCCCTCTGCTCCTTGGCTCACACTCCCCTCATTCCACAAGAATGCCATGCTCTCTTGTGCCCTGGGCCTTCACAAGATGCTATTCCCACAGGTTAGAACATTTCTTCCATTGTCCTTTCCTTGGTTAATGTCTATTTAAAAAAATATATCAGTTTAGGCCCTGACTGGTGTGGTTCAGTTGGTTGGGCATCATGCTGCAAAGAGAGTGATCACTGGTTCGATTCCTGCATCAGGGCACATACCTGGGTTGTGGGTTTGGTCTCCAGTTGGGGTGCATGTGGGAAGCAACCGATTGATGTTTCTCACATTAATGTTTCTCTGCCTCTCTTTCTCTCTCCCTTCCACTCTCTCTAAAAATAAATACTGTACTTTTCCATGTATAATGCACTCCTGTATATAATGCATACCCACGTGATTGGCTCAAACTTTTGGGAAAAAAATCTTTTTATTTATTTAGAAACAAAACCACCTATCATATTCCAAGGTATTATTTTGCATATGGATTTGTTATTGTTATTGCTTTCTAGAGTTACACTTTTAACACATAAGCATAAATACAAGAATTAAAAACATTTACATAGATATGGAGTTATTACTGCCCATGTATAATGTACGTCCTCATTTTTCCCTAAAAAGTTTGGGCTAAAAAATGCACATTATACATGGTAAAATACGGAAATAAAATCTTTAAAAAATAAAATAAAATATATATCAATTTAGATTGTTTCCTCTCCAGTCTGGATAAGGTACCTTTCTTCTGGGCTTACTACTATGACAGCACATATTACAGTGCTATAAATACTAGTTTACTTATTTAGGTTATAAACTGCCACAGGACAAGGACCCTTTCAATTTTGTATACCCACAATGTCAAGCACAGAAATTGGCATACAGGTGCTCAATAAATATTTGTTGAATGAATTTGATAAATGATTGAATGAGTAAAGGAGGCCATTCTTTCCCACCCATTCTTCAAGGCTCAGTAAGGCTTCTTTTGGGAAACCTCTCTGACCTGCCCAGCTCGCTCTCTCTCTCTCTCTCTCTCTCTCTCGGAGTACATAGTCTATTAATCTGGTCCATCACCTCATTCTCTGCATGCCATATCTCCCTAACTAAAATAGTGAGGGAGGGGCTCTGCATTAGCTTACACATAGTAGGTGTTCAACAAATGTTTATAGTCCCTATTATTGTGGATGAGTATGTAGTCCCCTTCATATCTCCTCCAAGAAACCATGCCAATTCAGATATATTTACCCTTTTAAGGCCATGGTCAGAGCACACTGTACCATAGGGCATTCCATACCTCGTTCTGCTCCCATAGAGATGCAGTTCTAAAGAACAGTTTTTATATACATTCCAGTCCATTGAACTGATAGTTCTGACCTAGCTGTCTGCCCACATAAGTAGCAAAATGATTTTATAGATTCTCTGTACTCATACCCAGGAGTTCTAAGGCCATAATCAGTTGCTCTTTATTTCTCATCTCAGATCTACCTATGACATTTTCCATAGGACTGCCAGAATGAGGCATTTAGCTGAGAAGTTAGTAAGATGCCTTCAGATCTTTGTAAATGTATAATTATGCCCACATTTATATGTGTATATATCTATATATGCATGTATAGGCAGATATTACATTTTAATATGATCTTATAACTTCTGTTTTCATGTGAGTCAATTATCTTTTTAATTATAGCTTTTAGATACCTTAATTTTTAGATACAACTTTGATGTGATATTTCCTATGTCTGTGTTAGACTACATAAAAATACAAATACAGTAAAATTACAAAGGTAATTTTAATTTGTTTCATGTATCAAGCAAGCTTTATATTATTTTTTCTATCCAGGAAAAACATTTTTCCTAGTTATTTTTCTTATTACTTGAAACCTTACCAATTCCTTCTGTAATGCAGTCTATTGGTGAACGCTAGAAGCCCTTAGAAGTTGTTTCCTGACACTTTACATTTCTCTTATTTCATCCATTAATTCATAAACTCCCTGGGCATAGGTAATGAGTCTAATTCATCTCTATATCCCTAGTGGAGTATTTCATAAAGCACAGCAGTCTGGGGACTATTGGTTTCTGAGTTACGTAGGGGTAATAAAGTCCTAACCTATACCAATTGAATCAGAATCTCTATGCTGGAACTCAAGTATTGGCATGTTTAATGAACTGCTATATTTAACAAAATCCTTGGGTAATCCTTCTGTACTTTAAAGCTTAAGGCCCACTTCCCTAGAAAGCAAAGAAAGTCATGCCTGTGTCTCTCAGTATCTTCTGGTGCTACTTGTTAAGATTTTGATTCTAGCAGATCCAAGATAGTGGAGTAGTGAGTTGAGGTTACACTAATCTCCTCCCAAGACCAATCTGTCATTACAACTAAACTGTGGAGAAATCATCTAGAATAAACAACTGAACAATAGTGGAAGAGAAACTTTATAAACACAGACAGAGAGAAGAAACAGCTTGAACACAACATGACAGCTAGGGAGTACACAGGAGACGCAAGAGGGCTGGCTGGGCTCCCACGGATGGCAGATAAAGTGCCATCAGAGGGATATTTCAGTGGATGGGGGGGCCTGCCTGAGAAATGTGGGGTCTAAACCCCAAGCTGGGTCCCCCAGCCTATACCACCAGAGCCCAAAAAGTACACAGATGACATCCAGCTGTGAAAAGTACCATGGTTTCTCTCTACCAGAGATGGAAGGCTGGAGACACAGAGCATTTGAAAGGCCAACGTATAAATTTTTCATATGCAGCCACTTACTCTGGGCTCCTGCAAAGGGTGGGGCAGTGTGGACAAGAGATGCTTGAGGAGAGACTGGCAATGGTGCCTTTGGGGAGAGACAGAGAACAGCCACCAGGATCCCAGGCTGAGTCATTCCCCATGCTGCAGGAGCCATCTTGCTCAAGTAGACCACTCCCCGTTGAGTGCCAGCAGCCTGAGGGGAAGTAATAGCCCATATCCCAGGAGTTATTCTGCCCGACCTGTAGTGCTTAAGCTTGACTGCTGAGTGCAGAGTGATTAGATTAATAACTGAAGGAGTCAGCCACAGATGGTAGATTCCTGGTCATTTTGAACAAGCTGCCTAAGGCCAGACTGGGACACCATCTGGCATTACCAGAGGTGGAAACAGAAAGAAAAAGAAAAAACAATTTTAAATACTAGATACTACAGAGGTGAAATCCACCATGGTCTTCATGATTTGTGATGTTTTCTTTCCTGCACAGTTTTTTAACATTCACTTCTTGTCCTTGAATTTTGTCCTTCTTGTCCTTCATATTGAATCACCAGATTTGATATTATAGTTTATTTCTATTCTCATATTTTGCTCTTCCTTTCTCTTACCCCATTTTTACCTTATTGTTTCCTTGTATTATTTTCATTTTAAATTTTCTTTTCTCTCTGGCTACAACTTGTTTCCATTCTGCACTATTACTATTTCTCCCCTGTGCAGCCATCAAAACCAATTTTCTTCTTAATGGTCATCTCACATTCCTTTTACGGCTCTTAAAATACCCTGTTTTCTCTCCAACTTTAACACTCTTTGCTTGTTGGCTGTGGATAGGGTAGTTGTTGTTGCATTTAAAATTTTATCAGTAGATCTTCACTATTCTTGAATTTCAAATCTGAAATTGTACCATTCCCCTCTTCTACTCCATTATGCCTTCATCCTTCCTGTTCTTTTTTCATCTCATATATTAACTTTTTCCTGACTTAGCCTGTTTTTTTCTCTTTTCTATTTTTTCTTTCATCCTGCCCTTTCTTTTTTTGTCTCAAATTTTAATTTTCCCCTCTGTTAGCCTGGTGTTTGTTCCTCAGTCTTACTATTCCTTCTCTTTCTAGCATCTCCAAATCACTTCCCTTTCCTCTAGACAGCTCTTAAGTTTTTCATTCATTCTTTTTTCCCCTCTTATTGCCATCCCACCTATGTTAATCTTAGCTCATTTGTTGTTGATGGTGCTGTGGTGGATCTTTTTCTCCAATTAGATCCCTATTTTTTATTATTTATTTACTTTTTATTTTTATTTTCTCTGTCTCTCACTGTATTTTTAAATTTCTGTTTAAACATAATGCATTATGCTTCCCTTCTCTTACTCAATTCTGCATTCTTCATTCTCTTTTTTATTTACAATGTAAATTCTCTCTCTTTTCATTGCTCTGATTCCCTACTCTTATTAGTGCTCTTCCTGTTACCCTCTCAAAATCATTCCTTTCAGTAGATCATCTTATATTCACTCTCCTTTCTTATAATGGTCTTAATCACATTAAACCCTTATTATTACTGGTTCATTTACTGTTGATAGTGGGATTGTAGGAGGGTGTTATTTTTACAGGTGTGAGTTTCTTTCCTGGGCTTTGTGGTTTTATTCTTGCAGCACCTGCACAACAGCATGCAAGACATGGTGGGTGCAGTGGCCTTCAGTCAACCAGCCGGAGGAAAGGACCCACCAAAGAAGGGCCCAACAACAATCAAAACCCAGTTACATCCAGAGAACCAACGTAAATGGCATAAAGGTCAACCCAAGAGCAAGTTCAGGAGAGCAAGGAGCCTGCCCCACTGAGTCACACAGGTCTCCTACCACAGAAGTTCACACCACAAAGACAGGGAATCAAAGCAGATCAATTTCAGAAGCAGAAGAAAACAAGAAGAGGCTCCTCTAAAATGGGCAGACAAAGAAACAACCTTCAATCAAAAGGGAAGGACGAATCCCCAGAAAGAGTGCTAAATGTAATAGTGGGATGTAAAATATCAGATATTGAGTTCAAAACAATGGCTATAAGGAAGCTCAATTAGCTTAGTGAGAATTTCTGAAATCTGCATGAAAGTTACAAGGAACTTACTGAGAACTACATCACCATGAGACAGGACATAGAAATAATCAATAACAGCCAGGAGGAGATGAAGAATTCAGTTTTTGCATTGAATAACACAGTAGAAGGAACCAAAAGCAGGCTAGTGAGGCAGATGATCAAATCAGAGAAATAGATGACAAGGCACATCATAATTAAAACGGCAAAATTTGACTTCCGGCCAAGATGGAGGCATAGGTGGACACACTGTGCCTCCTCACACAACCAAAATTAAGGACGACAATGATTTAGAAACAAGAAAGCAACCAGAACTGACAGAAAATTGAACTGTACAGAAGTCCAACAACCATTCATCCAGACCAGTAAGAGGGGCAGAGTCACGACAGGAAAAAGTGGAAGTTGGTAGACCCAGGTGCACAGGCAGCAGCAGCTGGCAGATCCCAGGCATGCAGGCAGTGGCTAGAGGACCCCAGGCACAGGGTGGCAATGGGGCAGACCCAGTGAGGCCACGCAAGGTGGCTGGCCGACCAGATGGTCCCACATTCATGCGCAGATAATCCGGGCAAAGGGGGAGCGGCAGAAGGGACTCAAGTCAGCGAGAGAGCAGAGCAAGTACCATTGTTCCCTCCTGGACCCCACCCCAACATACAGTGTCACTACCCAGCAACTGGGCTGCCCCGCCCTGGGGAACACCTAAGGCTCCACCCTTCACTACATAACAATTGCGACCAGGCCAAAAAAAAAAAAAACCAAAATGGCTCAAACGGGAGAACAAAACAAAACCCTAGAGCCAATTCATCTATGAGACCAAGAGATAGCCAACCTATTAGATGCACACTTCAAAGGCCTGGTGATCAGGATGCTCACAGAATTGGTTGATTTTGCTCACAAATTAGATGAACAAATGAAGGCTACAATAAGTGAAATTAAGGAAAATGCACAAGGATCCAATAGAGATGGGAGGAAAACTGGGACTCAAGTCAATGGATTGGACCAGAAGGAGGAAAGAAACAACCAAACAGAAAAGTAGGAAGAAACAAGAATTCAAAAAAAGGAGGAGAGGCTTAGGAACCTCCAGGACATCTTTAAACATCCCAACATCTGAATTATAGGGGTACCAGAAGGGGAAGAGGAAGAGCAACAAGTGGAAAACTTGTTTGAACAAATAATAAAGGAGAACTTCCCCAATCTGGCAAAGGAAATAGACTTCAAGCAAGTCCAGGAAGCTCAGAGAGTCCCAAAGAAGTTGGACCCAAGGAGGAACACACCAAGGCACCTCATAATTACATTATCCAAGATTAAAATGAAGGAGAGAATTCTAGAAGCAGCAAGGGATAAGGGGACAGTCACCTACAAAGGAGTTCCCATCAGACTGTCAGCTGATTTCTCAAAAGAGACCTTACAGTCAAGAAGGGGCTGGAAAGAAGTATTCCAAGTCATGAAAATCAAGGTCCTACATCCAAGATTGCTCTATCCAGCAAAGCTGTCATTTGGAATGGAAGGATAGATAAAGCACTTCTCAGATAAGGTCAAGTTAAAGGAGTTCATCATCACCACGTCCTTATTATATGAAATGTTAAAGGGACTTATCTAAGAAAAAGAAGATAAAAATATGTCACTAAAAAGACAGCAAACTCACATATATTAACAACCAAACCTAAAACAAAAGCAAACTAAGCAAACATCTAGAACAGGAACAGAAACACAGAAATGGAGATCACATGGAAGGTTAGCAACAGGGGAATGGGAGGAGGAGAGAGGGGAAAAAGGTACAGAGAATAAGTAGCATAGATGGTGGGTAGAAAATAGGGGGAGGGCAAGAATAGTGTTGGAAATGTAGACGCTAAAGAACTTATGATGTATGGACATGAACTAAAGGGGGGAATGTTGGTGGGAGGGGGTATGCAGGGTGGAGGGGAATGATAGGGGAGAAATGGGACAACTGTAATAGCATAATCAATAAAATATATTAAAAAATAAAATGGCAAAATTTAAAGGCAAAGAATTTTAAAGGTAGCAAATAGAGAAACAGGAAGTAACATACGAGGGGGCTCTGATAAGGATAGCAGCTGATTTCTCAACAGAAACACTAGAAGCCAGAAGGGAATGGCAAGAAATATTCCAAGTAATGAAAGCAAAGGCCTGCAACCAAGAGTACTCTATCCAGCCAGGCTGTCATTTAAAATGGAAGGCAAAATGAGGAGTTTCCCTGACAAAAGAAGGCTAGAATACAACTCCACCAAACCAGCATTGCGAAACATGCTAAAAGTACTGCTTTAAGAAGATGAAGAAAAAGAGTGAGAGAGAGAGAGGAGCACAGGTACAAAGGTGAGAAATAGCAGTGAATAAGTACCTCTCAATAATAACCTTAATTGTAAATGGATTAAATGCTCCAATCAAAAGATATAGGGTAGCTGAATGGATAAGAAAGCATGACTCACACATATGCTGCCTACAAGAGACCCACCCCAGAACAAAAGACCTGCACACACTGAAAGTGAAGGGTTGGAAAAAATATTCCAAGCAAATGGACAGGGAAAAACAGCTGGAGTAGCAATACTTATATCATACAAAACACATTTCAAAACTAAGGCCATAAAAAGAGACACAGAAGGAGACTTCATAATAAGGGAAGAATCCATCAAGGAGACATAAACATTGTTAACATATATGCATACAACATAGGAGCATACTATTATATAAGGAAAATCTTGGAGGACTTCAAGAAATATATAGACAGGAACACACTTATAGTAGGGGATTTAAACACCCCATTGTCTGCAATGGATAGATCTTCCAAACAAAGAATCAACAAGGATATTGTGGCATTGAGCAATGTCCTAGATCAAATGGACATAACTGACGTATACACTGAGTCATACAGGTCTCCTACCTTTCACCCCAAAGAAGCAAAATACGCATTCTTTTCAAATGTACATGGAACATTTTCAAAGATAGACCACATGATACGACATAGAACAAACCTCAACAAATTGAAGAAAAACTGAAATCATACCAAGCATTTTCTCAGACCACAAGGTCTTGAAACTAGAAACCAACATCAAGGGGAAAAAAACTCAAAAACAGTCAAATTCATGAAGACTGAATAATATATTATTAAACAATGAATGGGTTAGCAATGAGATCAAGGAGGAACTCAAAACATTTCTGGAAACAAATGATAATGAACACACAAGAGTCCAAAACCTATGGGGCACAACAAAGGCAGTCCTAGGGCAGAAGTTTATAGCAATACAAGCCTATCTAAAAAAGATAGAAACATTTCTAATGAACAACCTAACCCTACATCTACAAGAACTGGAGGAATAACAAAGCCCACAGCAAGTAGAAGGAAGGAAATAATCAAATCAGAGAAGAAGTAAATGACATAGAAGCTAAAAGAACAATTCAAAAGATCAATATGTGTAGGAGCTGGTTCTTTGAAATGATAATCAAAATCAACAAGCCTTTAATCAGACTCATCAAGAAAAAAAGAGAGAAGATCCAAATAAATCAGAAACAAAAGAGGAGACATTACAACCAATACCACAGAAATAGAAGGGATTGTAAGAAATTACTATGAACAACTATATGCCAAGGATACTGAAAACCTGGGTGAAGTGAAAAAATTTCTAGAAACATATAATCATCTAAAACTGAATCAAGAAGAAGTAGAAAGCTTGAATAGACTGATAATAGCTAGTGAAAGTGAAGCAACATTAAAAAAACTTCCAGCATGGAGAAGCCTTGGACTGGACAGATTAACAGGAGAATTTTACAAACATTTAAGGAAGAGCTAACTCCCATCCTTCTCAAACTATTCCAAAAAATCCAACAGCAGGGAAGACTCGCAAACTCTTTTTATGATGCCAGTATCACCCTAATCCCTGAACCAGATAAAGATACAACAAAGAAAACTACAGGCCAATATTGCTAATGAGCATACATGCTATAATCCTTGTCAGAATATTGGCAAACCACATCTAGCAATACATTAAAAAGATCATACACCATGATCAAGTGGGATTCATCCCAGGGATGCAAGGATCATACAATATATGCAAATCAATAAACTTAAGCTAAATGCTGACAGTGCAGAGGCCCACATTTTGAATGTGAAGCAGTTCTCACCTGCTAATTACAATCAGGTGCATTTACATCACTACCTGTTTTCAGACCAGTCCCAGGGTAACCCCATCAGCTACAGCCCTTTAACAGGAGTGGGGTTCCCTTCAACCCAAGCCCTGAAATTCCCTCCACTTGATCAGTTCCCCACCTTCCCTACCAGTGTACATCAGCAGCCACCTCACTGTACAATGTAAGCACTGCAGCAGGCCCTGCTGTCCCCCCATGCCACCAGACTATACCAGCAGACACCAGCAGGTACCCCCCACATCCTCTAGGAACTGCTGTATCCCCTTCATTAGCTCAGCAGCCACTTAGACATTTGTCTTCCCCCAGCAAAGTTTGCACAGCTCATTAAAAGGCAACAGCAGCAGTGGCAACAGCAGCAGTGACAACAGCAGCAGCAGCCAGAACACCAAGAATTGTTTAGGTATATAAACCAGGGGAATGCTGAGTCTGGCTCCCAATCTTGGAGGACAGAGTATGACATAGCACCAGGCTTTACCATATCAGAATACTAACTCAGCATCACCACCACACCAGCACTCAGCTTCTTGTAAAAATCAGAGCACAAGAATGTATCTCACAGGGTTTCTCATCTATCCTGACACATGATTATGCTCACCAGCTGTCACTCATGCATAGAAGAGGAGTGCTCATGTGAGGGGGCCAAGGATGGCTTTCAAGACCAGAAGAGTTCAAATGCATTTATCAAAGGTTGTCATGAGAGCCCCTTACTCCTGAGTACTGGAAGACCTGGAAACCTTGAATCTTTACTATGAACTGTTAGACATGCACAAGAATTGGGGATACATCCATACAAACATCAGCCAACTACTGCATTAAATAGAAATAAGGTGTCCAGCCGAGGTAAGAGTCCCTTCAAAGTAAAAGCCCTGGGCCAATCTTCCCCAATTCAATTAACTTAGTAATGTTATCTTTTTTGAGCCAATACTCTGTGTTCCTAAGAGAAAAAGAATTCCTGAGAAGACCTTCAGGACCTTTTGAGAGAGAAGCATGTAGAAAGTGGGTATTGGTGGGTAAGGGGTCTACTTTAAAAATTAAAAGCTAGTGATAGAAAATTAACAGTTAGATAATACAGTCTCAGTAAGATATATTATCTATTTCCCTCATTCATACCATGTTTTATAGAATACAGAAATTCCTGACATCAGAATAACTAACTTTAACTTCTGCAATAAAAAATCAACCAATGGTAAGAAAATATAATTTAGAATAAGTAGCACTGGGCCAAAAGACAATGCATCTCAATTCTGAACTTGCCTCTGTCATAAATGCAATAACCTTGTCACTTAAAACTTCAGGTTCTTATTTTCGTCACCTGTGAAAAAGAGGCAGGAGGAGAGATGGTGTTTTGCAGATTATCTTGGAAGATTAAGACATACGTGTGTGTGTGTGTGTGTGTGTGTGTGTGTCTATAAGTAATGTGTTTCTATGTGTATGCCTGAGAGAGTGAAAGGGAAAAATATAATCCAAAATTATGATATAAATGGGAGGTATTATTATTGTTCAGATCACATCATTAGTAAACTAAATGCAGACTAAAAATAAACTTAATATATCACATAAAAAAAGGAAACACAAAATCACACAATAGTTGCTGAAAGAGCATTTCATAAAGAATATCACCCATTTAAGATAAAAAACCTTTAGCAAAGTGGGAGTAGAGAGAGCATACCTCAACATAATAAAGGCCATATATGAGAAACCTACAGCCAACATCATACTCAACAGGCAAAAACTGAAAGCTTTCCCACTAAGATCAGGAACAAGACAAGGGTGTCTGCTTTCACTGCTTCTATTCAGCATACTGTTGGAAGTTCTAGCTACAGAGATTAGACAAGAAAAATTAATAAAAGGCATCCCAATTGGAAAGGATGAAGTAAAACTGTCATTGTTTGCAGATGACATGATAGTGTACATAGAAAACCCTATGGAGTCCACCAAAAAACTACTTGACCTAATAAGTAAATTTGGCAAAACAGATACAAATTCTATATTCATAAATTGAAAGCATGTAAAAAAAGATTTTATTTATTTATTTATAGAGAGAGGGGAAAGGAAGGAGAAAGAGGGAGAGAAACATCAATGTGTGGTTGCCTCTCACAAGCCCCATACTGGGGACCTGGCCCAAAACCCAGGCATGTGCCCCAACTGGGAATTGAACTGGTGACCCTTTGGTTCACAGCCCATGCTCAATTCACTCATATCTGCCAGCCAGGGCCTCAAAGGCATTTTTGTACAGCAACAATGAAATAACAGAATCAGAAATTAGGAAAAGAATCCAATTTACTCTAGCAACAAGAAAAATAAAGTACCTAGGAATAAACCTAACCAACTAGGTAAAAGACCTGTACTCAGAAAACCGCAGAACACTGAAGAAAGAAATTAAGGAAGGCAAAAATAAATGGAAGCACGTACCATGTTCATGAATTGGAAGATTTAATATCATCAAAATGGCCACTTCTGGCCAAGATAGAGCAATAGGCAGATACACTTTGCCTCCTTGCAGAACAAAAAGAAAGACAAAACAAATTTAAAAACAAAAAAAAATAACCAGAACTACCGGAAAAATCAAACTGTATGCAAGTTGGACAACCAAGGAGTTAAAGAAGAAACATTCATTTAGACTGGTAGGAGAGTGAGAGACTGGCAGCTGCAGTGGAGAGGACATGAGGCAAGGTGGCAGCTGGAGAACAAGGCAGGCGAGGGGTTGCTGCTGGACAGGGGGAAGCAAGGCAGTGGACAGGGTGGCCTCACATTTGCATGAGAATAAACCAGGACTGACTACTGGGGAGTGAGACAGACCACCCAGGGCTTCAGCACTGGAAAAGAAAGCCTCAAAACCTCTGGCTGTAAAAACCCATCAGGGTTCTGGCAGCGGGGGAACACTCAGACTCACAGGAAAGTTTGTTGGAGAGACCCATGTGGTCCCAGGATGTACACAATCCCACCTATTTGGGAATCAGCACCAGAAAGGCCCCAATTGCTTGTAGGTAGCAGGGGAAATGACCGAAAGCAGGGCAGGAGCCAAGTAAGTAGCATTGTTTCCTCTCTTAGTCCTCCCCCACATGCAGCTCCATAACACAGTGACATGGGTTGCCCTGCTCTGGTGAATACCTAAGGTTCTGCCCCTTACAATGTGTCAGGTGCACCTGGCAAAGAAATATCATCCAAATGAAAGAACAGATCAAAACTCCAGAAAAACAACTAAGTGAAAGAGGAATAGCCAACCTATCAGATGCAGAGTTAGAAAAAACTGGTAATCAGGATGCTCACAGAAATGGTTCAATATGGTCTCAAAATAGAAGAGAAAGTGAAGACTATGCAAAGTGAAATAAAGGAAAATGTACAGGGAACCAACAGTGAAGGGAAGGAAACCAGAACACAAATCAACATTTTGGAGAAGGAAGAAATTCAACCACAACAGAATGAAGAAACAAGAACTTTTTAAAGAATGAGGAGAATCTTAGTAACCTCTGGGACAACTTTAAATGTTCCAACATCCCAATCATAAGGGTGCCAGAAGGAGAAGAGGGAGAGCAAGAAATTGAAAGCTTATTTTGAAAAATAATGAAGGGGAACTTCTCCAATCCATCAAAGGAAACAGACTTCCAGGAATTCCGGGAAGCTCAGAGTCCCAAAGAAGTTGGACCCTAGGAAGCACACAGCAAGGCACATCATAATCACATTACCCAAAGTTGAAGATAAAGAGAGAATCTTCAAAGCAGCAGAAAAGGAGACAGTTACCTACAAAGGAGTTCCCATGAGTCTCTCAGCTGATTTCTCAAAAGACACTTTGCAGGCAAGAAGGGCCTGGAAAGAAGCATTCCAAGTCATGAAAGGCAAGGATGTACATCCAAGATTACTCTATCCAGCAAAGCTATCATTTATAATGAAAGCCCAGATAAAGTGCTTCCCAGGTAAGGTAAAGATAAAGGAGTTCATCATCACCAAGCCCCTATTATATGAAATGTTAAAGGGACTTATCTAAGAAAAAGAAGATAATAAAATATATGAACTGTAAATGACAACAAACTCACAAATATCAACAACTGAAGCTAAAAAAAAAAAAAACTAACCAAACAAGTAGAACAGGAATGAAATCACAGAAATTGAGATCACATGGAAGGTTATCAGCAGGGTCGGGGCAAGGGGAGAATGGGGGGGGGAAGATATAGGAAATAAGGAGCATACATTTTAGGTACAAAATAGGCAGGGGGAGGTTAAGAATAGTGTAGAACATGGAGAAGCCAAAGAACTTATATGTACGTCCCATGGACACGAACTAAGGAGTGGGAATGCTGGTGTGAAGCTGGTGCAGGGCAGAGAAGAATAAAGGAGAGTAAAAAAGTGGGAAAACTGTAAAAGCATAATCAATGAAATATACTTAAAGAAATAAAAAATAAATAAAATAAATTTAAAAAACCATCAAAATCTGTGTACTACACAAAGCATCCATAGATACAACATAATCCCTATTAAAATACCAATGACATATTTCATAGATATAGAACAAATATTTCAAAAATCTGTATAGAAATATAAATGACCTGGATTAGCCTCTACAATTTTTAGAAAACAAAGAAGGTAGGATCACAATACATGATATCAAACTATATTACAAGACCACTGTAATCAAAACAGTCTGGTACTGGCAGAAGAGCAAACACATAGGAAAAGAATGGAAGAGAACAGAGCTGAGAAATAAAGTCATGCCTCTCTGGTCAATTAATATTCAACAAAGGAGGCAGAAGCAGAAACTGGAGTAAAAATAGCCTCTTCACCACATAGTATTGGGGTATCTGGACAGGTATATGCAAAAAATTGAAACTATACCACCAATTTACACCATACAGGAAAATAAACCCAAGATTAATGAAAGGCTTAAATATAACTTCTGACACCATAAAATTCCTAGAGCAGAACATAGGCAGGGACTTCCAGCCAAGATGGAGGTGTAGCTGGTCATGCTGAGCCTCCTCTCACAAACAAAATTAATGACAACAAAAATATAGAACCAAAAAAAAAAAAAAAGAAAAGAAAACCCAATCAGGACAGAGAGAAAATTGAATAGTGCGTGAGTCCGAAAACATTCACCCAGACTGGTAAGAGGGGCGGAGTCGGCAACCAGCAGAGTCCACGGCCAGGGGGGAGTCAGGTCGCAGCACCAGGTGCATGGTCACCCCAGGCACACAGGCTGTGGTATTGCCGAACGGGAGCATACCCAGCAAGGCGCACAAGGTGGCTGACTGCAGACACAAATTCACGCACAGATAAACCAGGTGAAAATGGGCAAAGGACAGACTGCACGATATAGGGCCCCAGCGCCAGGAAGTGGCACCTAGAACCACCCATTGAAAATACTTGTGGGAACTGAGGTGCCGGGAGGAAGTCCCAGCCTCACAGGAGAGTTCGTTGGGGAGATCTGCAGGGTCCTGGAGTGTGCACAGACCCACCCACATGGAGGTCGGCACCAGAGGGGCCCAATTTGATGCGGGGACGGAGGCTGAGGAAACAGGAAGCTATGAGAGAGTGCGGAGCAAGCGCCATTGTACTCTCTTGGACCCCGCCCCCACATCTAATATCACAACCCAGCAACTGGGCTGCCCTGCTCTGGAGAACACCTAAGGCTCCACCCCTCACTACACAACTGTCACAACCAGACAAAAACAGAAAGACCAAAACCAAGGATGGCTCAGATAGGAGAGCAGCCCGGAGCCCTGGAGCTGATTCATCTGAGTGACCAGGAGGTGATCAGCCTATCAGAAGCAGAGCTCATAGCACTGGTAGCCAACCTATCAGAAGCACAGTTCAAAACTCTGGTGATTAGGAAGCTCACAGAATTGGTTCATTTTGGTCACAAATTAGAGGAACAAATGGAGGCTACAATACGTGAAATGAAGGGAAATGCACAAGGTACCAATAGTGATGGGAAGAAAACTGGGACTCAAATCAATGGAGTGGACAAGAAGGAAGAAAGAAACAAACAAAAAGAAAAGGAAGAAACAAGAATTCGAAAAAAAAATGAGGAGAGGCTTAGGAACATCCAGGACATCTTTAAACATTCCAACATCTGAATTACAGGGGTACCAGAAGGGGAAGAGGAAGAGCAACAAGTGGAAAACTTATTTGAACAAATAATAAAGTAGAACTTCCTCAATCTGGTAAAGGAAATAGACTTCAAGCAAGTCCAGGAAGCTCAGAGAGTCCCAAAGAAGTTGGACCCAAGGAGGAACACACCAAGCTCATCATAATTACATTAGCCAAGATTAAAATGAAGGAGAGAATTCTAGAAGCAGCAAGGGATAAAGGCAGAGTCATCTACAAAGGAGTTCCCATCAGACTGTCAACTGGTTTCTCAAAAGAGACCTTGCAGGGAAGAAGGGGCTGGAAAGTATTCCAAGTCATGAAAGGCAAGGACCTACATCCAAGATTGCTCTATCCAGCAAAGCTGTTGTTTAGAATGGAAGGGAAGAGAAAGTGCTTCTCAGATAAGGTCAAGTTAAAGGAGTTCATAATCACCAAGCCCTTATTATATGAAATGCTAAAGGGATTTATCTAAGAAAAAGAAGATAAAAATAGGACAGTAAAAAGACAGCAAACTCACAAATATTAACCACCTCACCTAAAACAAAAGTGAACTAAGCAAACAACTAGATCAGGAGCAGGAACTCAGAAATGGAGATCACATGGAAGGTTAGCAACAGGGGAGTGGGAGGAGGAGAGAGGTAGAAAAGGTACAGAGAATAAGTAGCATAGATGGTAGGTAGAAAATAGACAGGGGGAGGGCAAGAATAGTGTGGGAAAAGTAGAAGCTAAAGAAACTTATGATACATGGACATAAACTAAAGGGGGGAATGTGGGTGGGAGGGGTGTGAAGGGTGGAGGGGAATGATGGGGAGAAATGGGACAACTGTAAGAGCGTAATCAATAAAATATAATTAAAAAAGAAGATAGAAATAAATGTATGTTCGCTAAAAAAATAAAAGAACATAGGCAGGAAAATTTCAGGTATCCCACACAGCAATATTTTCATGGATATGTCCCCTACAACAAGGGATATAAAGGAAAGAATAAACAAATGGAACTACATCAAATTAGAAAGCTTCAGCACAGCTAAAGAAGACATTAAAAAATGAAAATAAAACCAACCATATGGGTAAACATATTTGCCAATGATACCGAGGACAAGGATTTGATCTCCAAAATACTAGGAAGGCAAGCAATCGGATTAAAAAATGTATAAAGGACCTGAACAAACACTTCTCCAAGGAGAACATGCACAGAAGCCATAGACATATGAGAGGATGCTCAGCATCACTTTCCATCAGAGAAATGCAAATTAAAACCAAAATGAGATACCACTTCACACAGGTCAGAATATCCATCATTAAATGATCAACAAACAACCAGTGCTGGTGAGGATGTGGAGAAAAGGGAACACTAGTACACTGTTGGTGGGAATGCAGACTGGTGCAGCCACTATGGAAAACAGTATGGAATTTCCTCAGAAAACAAACTGAAGCTGCCTTTTGACCCAGCAGTTCCACTGCTAGGATTCTACCCTATGAATCCTGACATACCAACTCAATAGAACTTATACACCTCAGTGGTCATAGCATTATTTACAATAACTAAGTACTGGAAACAGCCTAAATGTCCATAAGTAAACAAGTGGATCAAAACATTGTGGTACATTTACACAATGGAATAGTACACAGTACAAAGAGAGAAGGAGCTCCTACACTTCGTGACAGCATGGGTGGAACTAAAGAGTATTATGGTAAGTGAAATGAGCCAGGTGGTGAAAGACAGATGCCATATTATCTCACCTATAACTGGAACATAATCAACAAAACAAACAAGTGAGGAAAATAAAACTAGAGACATGGAAATAATGAACAAATTGACAGTGTCCAGTGGGAGGGTGAAGAGGGGTAATGGGAAAGGAGGGGAATGGTCAAGAAACTTGTACAAAGGATCCATGGACGAGGTCAATGCAGGGAGGATGGAGTGTGGGAGAGGGGGAGTAGGCAAGGCAGGGGACAGTAATGGGAGAAAAATGGGGACAGCTGTAATTGATTAACAATAAAAAAATAAAAAAGTAAATATTTTGATTACATGGGCCTTCCCCAGATCAAATATGTGAGCCTTCAGGTCCTGGGGCATTAAGTGTGAAAGCTCTGCATTTGATTCTGGTTTTTGGCTCTCAGTACTCACTATGCTGAAGGGTCACATATGGACCTTTTAAAAACTATGATACTAGGTCTCCTTCTCTGAGGGTTTAAAGCCATAGAATTGGGGTGGGCCTCAAGCATCATTTTTTTTTAAAATTTAATCTTTATTGTATTTTTTCATTATCATTTAGCCTCTGTATACTCCTATGCCCCTAGCAATCCCCACTGTTTTCCCTGTCCATGAGTCCTTTTTCCTTTATGCTCAATCCCTCCATTCCCTAACCTCCCCACACAATAGCTGTCAGCCTGCTCTCCATCTATGAGTTCGTGCCCATTTTCTTTGTTCAGGTTGTTCATTAGATTCCACAGAGAAGTCATGGTATTTGTCTTTCTGATGGGCTTATTTCACTTAGCATAATGCTTTCCAGGCCCACCCATATTATTGCAAAGGTTAAAATTTTTTCATTTTTACATCTGAGTAGCATTCTATTGTGCAAATATCCCATAGTCATTTTATCCACTCATCTACTGATGGATCCTTGGGCTACTTGTATTATCTTGGCCATTGTAAATAATGCTGCAATGAACATAGGGATGCTTATGATTTTTCAAATTAGTTTTGGGTACCTTCCGTTATATTCCCAGAAGTGGGAACACTGGGTCAAAAGGCTGATCTATTTTCAATTTTCTGACCTATTTCCATACTGCTTTCCACACTGTCTATACCAGTCTGCAATTCCACCAACAGTGCACTAGGGTTCCCTTTTCTCCACAACCTCTTTCACACTTGTTATTTGTTGCTTTGTTTATGATGGCATTCTGACCTGTGTGAGGTAATATCTCATTGTGGTTTTAATTTGCATCTCTCTGATAGCTAGCAATACTGAACATCTTTTCATGTGTCTCTGGATCCTTTGTATGTCCTCCTTGGAGAAGTGTCTGTAAAGAACTTTGCCCATTTTTTAACTGGGTTGCTTGTCTACTTAGAGAGGAGTCATGTGAGTTCTTTATATATTTTGGAGATTAAACCTTTGTCTGAGGTATCATTGGCAAATATGTTTTCTCATCTGGTTGGTTCTGTTTTTCTTTTAATACTGTTTTCTGTAGCCGTACAGAAGCTTTTTATGTTGATGAGATCCCATTTCTTTATTCTTTCATTTATGTCCCTTGCTCTAGCGGACATACCAGTAAAAATGTTACTGTGTGAAATATCTGAGATTTTCCTGCCTATGTTCTCCTCTAGGACTTTAATGGTGTCATGGCTTATATTTAAATCTTTTATCCACCTTGAATTTATTTTTGTGTATGGTGTCAGTTGGTGCTCGAGTTTCAATTTTTTGCGTGTAGCTGTCCAGTTCTCCCAACACCACTTGTTAAAGAGGCTATTTTTACTCCATTTTATGTTGCTGCCCTCTTTGTTGAATATTAATTGATTGAACATAGAGACTTGGGTTTATTTTTGGGCTCTCTGTTCTGTTTCATTGGTCTATGTGCCTGTTTTTATGCCAGTTCCAGACTGTTTTGATTACAGTGGCCTTGTGATACAGTTTGGTATCAGGTATTGTGATCCCTCCTACTTTGCTCTTCTTTCTCAAAGTTGCAGCAGTTATTTGGGGTCAGTTATGGTTCCATATAAATTTTTGAAGTGTTTGTTCCATGTCTGTGAAATATGCCATTGGTACTTTAATAGGTATTGCATTGAATCTCTAAATTGCTTTGGGTAGTATGGACATTTTGATGATGTTAATTCTTTCAATCCATGAACATGGTATATGTTTCCATTTGTTTGTGTCTTCCTTGATTTCTTTCTTCAGTGTTGTATAGTTTTCTGAGCACAGGTCTTTTACATCCTTGGTTATGTTTATTCCTAGCTATTTTATTTTTCTTGTTGCTAAAATAAATGGGATTTTTTCTTGATTTCTGCTTCTCCTGTTTCATTGTTAGTATACAAAATGCATTGATTTCTGGATACTGAGTTTGTATCCCGCTGCTTGGCCAAATTAATTTATTAGGTTTCACAGGTTTTTGACGGAATCTATAGGATTTTCTATGTACACTGTCATGTCATCAGCAAACAATGACAGTTTTACTTCCTCCTTTCCGATTTAGATGCCTTTTATTTCCTTTTCTTTTCTGATCGCTGTAGCTGAAACTTCCAATACTTTGTTGAGTAGGAGTTGTTAGAGTGGACAACCTTGTCTTGTTCCTTATCTTAGTGGAAATTATTTTAGTTTTTGCCCATTGAGTATGATGTTGGTTGTAGCTCTCTCATATATGGCCTTTATTTTGTTGAGGAATGCTCTCTCTATTCACACTTTGCTGAGGGTTTTTATCATAAATGGGTGCTGTACCTTACCAAATGCTTTTTCTGCATCTATTGATATGATCATGTGATTTTTGTCTTTGCTTTTGTTTATGTGATGTGTTACATTTACTGATTTGTGTATGTTAAACCATCCTTGCATCCCTGGGATAAATCTCACCTGGTCATGATGTATCTTTTTAATGTATTGATGGATGCGGTTTGCCAATATTTTCTTGAGTATTTTAGCGTCTATGTTTATCAGCGATATGGGCCTGAAGTTTTCTTTCCTTGTTATGTGTTTATCTGGTTTGGGGATTAGAATGATGCTGGCTTGATAAAAAGAGTTTGGGAGTCTTCCATCATTTTGGATTTTTTCAAAAAGTTTGTGAAGGACAGGGCTTTGCTCTTCCTTAAATGCTTTGTAAAATTCTCCTGTGAAACCATCTGGTCCAGGGCTTTTGTGTGTTGGGAGTTTTTTGATTACTGCTTCAATTTCATCTGCTGTTATTGTTCGGTTCAGGCCTTCTGCTTCTTCTTCATTGAGTTTTGGGAGATTATATTTTTCTAGAAACTTGTCCATTTCACCTAGGTTTTCAAATTTCTTGACATACAGTTCTTCATAGTAATTTCTTACAATCCTTTGTATTTCTGTGGTGTCAGTTGTAATCTCTCCTCTTTCGTTTCTGATTGTGTTTATTTGGGTCCTCTGTCTTTTTTTCTTGATGAGCCTGCTTAAAGGCATGTGGATTTTGTTTATCTTTTCAAAGAACCAGCTCCTGGGTGCATTGATCCTTAGAATTGTGCTTTTAGTCTCTATGTCATTTAATTCTGCTCTGATCTTTGTTGTTTCCTTCCTTCTACTTGCTCCAGGCTGTCCTTGTTGTTGGTTCTTGAGTTCTTGTAGGCGTAGAGTTAAGTTGTTTGTTTGAGATGTTTCTGTCTCTTTTAGGTAGGCCTGTATCGCTATGAACTTCCCTGTGAGGACTGCCTTTGCTGTGTCGCATAAGTTTTGGATCATTGTGAGTTCATTTTCATTTGTTTCCAGAAACTTTTTGATTTCCTCCCTAATTTCATTCTTCACCCATTCATTGTTTAATAACATGCTTTTCAATCTCCATGATTTTGAGGATTTTGGGTTTTTCCCCTTGGGGTTGGTTTCTAGTTTCAGTCCCTTATGGTCAGAGAAAATGCTTGGTATGATTTCAATTTTCTTGAATTTGTTGAGGTTAGTTTTATGTCCTGTCATGTGGTCTATCTTTGAGAATGTTCCATGTGCAGTTGAAAAGAATGTATACTTAGTTTCTTTGGGATGAAGGGCTTGCTATATATCAGTTAAGTCCATTTCATCTAGAGTGTCTTTCAATGCCACAATATCTTTGTTGATACTTTGTTTGGAAGATCTGTCCATTTTTGACACTGGGGTGTTAAAATCCCCTACTATAATTGTGTTGCTGTCAATATCTTTCTTGAAGTCCTCTAAGATTTTCTTGATGTATTTAGGTGCTCCTATGTTGGGTGCATATATATTTACAATGTTTATGTCTTCCTGGTGGATTCTTCCCTTGAGTGTTATGAAGTGATCTTCTGTATCTCTCTTTATGGCTCTTCTATTGAAGTCTATTTTGTCTGATATGAGTATTGCTATCCCAGCTTTTTTTTCCTGTCCATTTGTTTCCAGCCCTTCACTTTGAGTCTGTGTAGGTCTTTTGTCCTGAAGTGGGTCTCTTGTAGGCAGCATATGTGTGGGTCATGCTTTCTTATCCATTCAGCTTTTCTATGCCTTTTGATTGGAGCATTTAATCCATTTACATTTAAGGTTATTGATAGGTACTGATTCGTGGCCATTTTTCTACCTATGTTCCTCTCTCTGTCTTTCCCTTTTCCTTCCTTTCCTTAAAACAGTCTCTTCAGCATTTCTTGCAAAACTGGTTTGGTAGAGGTGTATTCTTTGAGACTTCTTTTGTCTGGGAAGCTCCTTATTTGGCCTTCTATCTTGATTGAAAGCCTTGCTGGGTAAAGTAGTCTTGCTTGCAGGTCTTTGGTTCTCATTACTTGGAATATTTCTTGCCATTCTCTTCTGGCTTTCAGTGTTTCCATTGAGAAGCTGGAGGCTAACCTTATCGGGGCCCCCTTGTATGTTACTTCCTGTTTCTCCCTTGCTGCATTCAAGATTCTCTCTTCGTCTTGGAATTTTGCCATTTTAATTATGATGTGTCTTGAAGTGGGCCTCTTTGGGTTCCTCTTGAATGAGACTCTCTGTGATTCCTGGATTTGTGTGACTTTTTCTCTCATCAAATTAGGGAAGTTTTCCATCATGACTTTTTCAAATAGGTTTTCTATCCCTTGCTTTTCTTCTTCTCCCTCTGGTATCCCCATTATATGAATATTATTACGTTTTATATTGTCTTGTATTTCTCTTAATCCCTCTTCATTTTTTCTGAGCCTCTCTTCCTTTTCTTGCTGTTTTTGTATGTTTTTTTTTCTACTTGGTCCTCCAACTTGCTGATCCAATTTTCTGCTTCATCAGTTCTGCTTTTCATTCCTTCCACTGTGTTCTTCGGTTCAGAAATTGTATTTTTCATTTTCTCTTGGCCCTTGTTAATAGTTTCTATTTCCTTTTTCATATTGATATGGTTCACAGTGACTTCCTCGTAGCTTCCCTGTAGTTTCTGGTAGCTCATTGAGAGCTCTTGGAGCTTCCTGACAACCATTGCTTTGAACTCAAAATCTGATAGTTGAGTTGCCTCCATTTCATTTGGCATTCTTTCTGGGGCTTCCTCCTTTTCTTTCATTTAGGGATTGTTTCTTTGTCTTCCCATTGTTTGTGAGCCTCTTCTTGTTAGGCTCAGTTTCTTAAATTGATTTGTTATGTTTCCCTGGGTTTATGGTGTGAACTTCTGTGGTAGAATGCCTGTGAGATTCAGTGGTGCTGTCTCCTTCGGGTATCCTGGTGTTCATGGCTTCCAGTGTCTCAGCTGTTAAAATGCCCCCCCTTTGGGACCAACTCTGGTCTTTCCACAGTTCCAGGTTTTTTGTTTTGTTTTGTTTTGTTTTTGTCTCACTCGTAGGTGTTTAAAAAGAGGAAAGAGGAGGAAAGAAAAAAAGAAAAGAAGGAAAAGGAAATAAAAAAATGAAAAGAGAATAAAGAAAAGCAGAATGAAAAAGAAAAAAGAGAAAGGAGGAAGAGATAAGCTTGAAAAGAAAGGAAGAAGGAATAAAACAAGAAAGAGATAATGAGAAGGAAAAGGAGCTGAGGAATAAAAAAGATCAAAATAATGAAAAATTAATAATAAAAAAGAGAAAAAGAAAAAAAAACACAAAAAAATAAAATGAAAAATATCAAAACTGCCAACTCTTGCTGTTATCAATCTTGCCAAGCTGGTTTCTCTGGCCTTGATGACTGCAGTGGCAGAGGGGTGACTGTGTTGTTTTACTCCCTGTTCAGCACTCAGTTATCTTTGGCCTATTGTCCTCAGAGCTAGCCCGGGGCCTCTCCACACAGGACCTCAGATGTGTCTTCTGCAGCAGTAGCTGCCTAGTGTGGTCCCGCACGCAAGCGCTGATGATCTTTCAGCCTTCAATGCACAGGTGCCCACTGTCCTGCGAGCACAAATCGACCTCCATGCAGGTTGCACACTGGTGTCTAAGATCTCTCAGCAACCCATTCAGGTCCCCGATGGCGCAAGGGTGCCGAGAGACCGTATCGCTGATCCCTGCTGGCTCGTGTGCAGGGCCGAGAGTCCATAGCACTGAGCGACTGCAGCACAGGTCCCTCAGTGGTGCGCTGGTGCCAATGGATCGCTGTGCAGCTGTTCCCAATGGCGCGTGGGCGTAGACAAAAGTGCGAGCTCCAACGCTCAGTCCTCCCAGGGCTATGAGATCTTAACTCCTCTCTGTGACATTTCAAGCAACCAGGTTTATCCTGGTACCGCTGAAACTTTGTTTGGCTGATCAGGGAGTGGTTGACCCAGCTCCCTCCCTCCCTAGAGTCTTATGGCCAGCACTGGCCCGGGGTCTCAGCCCCCACCCTGGTCTCCGTGCTGCTGGAGTACTCTCCTTACCCTCTGGTTTTTCAATGTCCACTGCAATTTTCGATCTCCTGTTTTCAAATATGCTGTGTTTCTGGTGTCTGTTTGCTGTGCTCCACTGTAAATTGGCCTGTTTTTTCACCTGTGTGAAGGGGGAAGAGGGATGTGCATCCTCTTACTGTGCTGCCATCTTCTCTCTAAGATGCTTGATATGATTTCAGTCTTCTTAAACTTATTGAGACTTGTTTTGCATCGTAACATGAAGCAACCTAGGTACCCATTAGTAAAGGAATGGATCAAAAAACTATGGTACATTTATACAATGGAATTCTATGCAGCAAAAAGAAAGAAGGAGCTTCCACCCTTTGCAACAGCATGGATGGAACTGGAAAGCATTATGCTAAGCGAAATAAGCCAGGCTAATGCCATATGATCTCACCTTTAACAAGAACCTAAACAACAAAATAAACCAACAAGCAAAATATAACCAAAGACACTGAAATAGAGAATAGGGTGACAGTGACCAGAGGGGAGAGGGGAAGAAATTTCAGGGGATAAAGGGAAGGGTTTAGAGGAAGACGTATAAAGGACACATGGACAAAAACTAGGGGGGGTGGAAATGGGAGGGAGGTGGGGAGGGCTGGGGGGTGGGCTGGGATGGGAGTAAAAGCAGAAAACTGGACATGAACAACAATTAAAATAAAATTTTTAAAAAACAGGTGGCCTCTCCTATGTTTCACATTCCATGTGTAATTGGAAACTATATATTCTGCTTCTATGTGGCGAAATGCTATGATGATACTGATTAAGTTCATGTGATCCAGTGTGTCATTTAAAGCCACTTAATCCTTGTTGATTTTCCACCTGGAAGATCTATCCATTCAAGTCAATGGAGTGTTAAAATTCCCAACTATGACTATATTTCTGTCAGTCTCTTCCTTTAGGTCCATCAAGATTTGCCTTACATATTTAAGTCCTCCTATTTTGGGTATGTAAATGTTTACTAGGGTTATATCCTCTCATTGGGTTGTTCCCTTTATCATTATGTAGTATCCTTCTTTGTCTCTTACTATCACCTTGGTTTTAAAGTCTATTTTGTCAGATATAAGTACTGCCACCCAGCTTTTTTTCTCTGCATTTGCGTGAAATATCTTCTCCATCCCTTTACCTTTAGTCTGTATCTTTTGATCTTAGGTGGGTCTTTTGGAGGCAGCATATATATGGGTCTGGCTTTCTCATCCATTCAACTACCCTATGTCTTTTGATTGGAGCATTTAAGCCATTTATATTTAAGGTGATTATTGATAGATACATATGTAGTGTCATTTTATTGTTGGACGTTTTCCTCTGTTTTTCTTTTTTTCTTTCTCTTCTTTTTCTTAAAGCAAGCCCTTTAACATTTGTTGCAGTGCTGGTTCGGTGTTAACAAACTCCTTTAGCTTTTCCTTATTTCTCCTTAGATTTGGAATGGTAGCCTTGCTGAGTAATGTAGCCTTGGTTGCAGGTCCCTACTTTTCACCATCTTGAATATTTCATGCCACTCCCTTCTGGCCTGAAATGTTTCTTTTGAGTAATCAGATGACAGTGTAATAGGTGTTTACTTGTATGCACTACCTGCTTTTCTCTTGAGGCTTTCAGGATTCTCTCTTTGTCTCTAAGCCTTGTCATTTGAATTATGATGTGTCTCAGTATAGGCTTTTTGGTTCCAACTTGTGTATTGTATTTATTTGCACATATAAGAGACTGTTTATTTATTTTTAAGTATATTTTATTGATTATACTGTCACAGTTGTCCAATTTTTTTCTCCCTCTTATTCCCCTCCACCATGCATCCCCCACCAGCATTCTCTCCCCTTAGTTCGTGTCCATGAGTCATACATATAAGTTCTTTGGCTTCTCTATTTCCTATACTATTCTAAACATCCCCTGTCATATTTTGTATCTATTATTTATGCTACTTATTCCCTGCACCTTTTCCCCCATTATCCCCTCACCCCATCCCTGTTGATAACCCTCCATGTGATCTCCATTTCTGTGATTCTGTTCCTGTTCTACTTGTTTGCTTAGTTGTTTTTTGTTTTTGTTTTAGGTTCAGTTGTTGATAGTTGTGAGTTTCTTGTCACTTTACTTTCATAGTTTTGATCATCTTTTTCTTAGGTACATCCCTTTAACATTTCGTGTAATAGGGGTAGTGATGACGAACTCCTTTATCTTTACCTTACCTGGGAAGCACTTTATCTGGCCTTCCATTCTAAATGATACCTTTGCTGGATAGAGTAATCTTGGATGTAGGTCCTTGCCTTTCATGTCTTGGAATGCTTCTTCTTTCCAGCCCCTTCTTGCCTGCAAGGTTTCTTGGAGAAATCAGCTGATAGTCTCATGGGAACCCCTTTGTAGGTAATTGTCTTCTTTTCTGCTGCTTTGAAGATTTTCTCCTTATCTTTAACCTTGGGTAATGTGATTATGATGTGCCTTGGTGTGTGCTTCCTAGGGTCTAACTCCTTTGGGATTCTCTGAGCTTCCTGGACTTCCTGGAAGTCTATTTCCTTCACCAGATTGGGAAAGTTCTCCTTCATTATTTTTTCAAATAAATTTTCAACTTCTTTCTCTTCCTCTTCTCATTCTGGCACTTGTATAATTTGGATGTTGGAACTTTTAAAGTTGTCCTGGAGGTTCCTAAGCCTCTTCTCATTTTTTAAAAAAATTCTTGTTTCTTCATTCTGTTCTGGTTGAGTGTTTATTTCTTCCTTTGGCTCGAAATCATTGTTCTGAGTCCTGATATCCTCCCCTTCACTGTTGGTTCCCTGTACCTTTTCCTCTTTTTCACTTTGCATAACCTTCACTTTTTCCTCTACTTTGAGACCATACTCAACCATTTCTGTGAGCATGCTGATTACCAGTGTTTTTAACTCTGCATCTGATAGGTTGGCTATCCCTCTACCACTTAGTTGTTTTTCCTGAGTTTTGATCTGTTTTTTCATTTGGGTCATATTTCTTCGTCTCTGTGCACCTTTTATGTTGTAAGGGGCAGAGTCTAAGGTATTCACCAGGGCGGGGCAACCCATGTCACTGTGTTGTGTCACTGTATAAGCAGGAGTGGTCAGAGAGGATACATTGCCACTTTCTTGGCTCCTGCCCCACTTTCAGTCACCTCCCCTACTACCCACAAGAAACTTGGACCATTTTGATGCTGATTCCTGGGTGGGTGGGCTTGTGTATGTTCTGGGACCCTGTGGGTCTCTCCAACAAACTCTCCTGTGAGGCTGTAATTTTCTCCCACCACCACAACCTGCACAGGTTTTTACAGCCAGAGGTTTTGAGACTCTCTTTTCCTATACTGGAACCCTGGGTTGCACAGTCTGTCTCACTACCCAGTTATTCCTCCTGGTTTATCTGCACACCACTGTGGGACTGCCAGCCACTGCCTTGCCTGCCCCTTCATTCAGCTGCTGCCTTGCCACACATTCTCTCTGCCTGGCTGCCCATGTTCACCCCTCCTACAAGTCTAGATGAATGTTTGTTCTTTAATTCCTTGGTTGTTGGACTTCCATACAATTCTATTTCCTGGCAGTTCTTGTTGTTTTTTTGTTTTTAAATTTGTTGTTGTCCTCCTTTTGGTTGTGCAAGGAGGCAAAGTGTATCTACCTGTACCTCCATCTTGGCAGGAAGTGGCTCCAACTTGTTTAGTACTCTCTGAGTATCCAGACTTGTGTATCTTTTACCTTCATCAGATTAGGGAAGTTTCTGGTGATTATTTCTTCAAATAGCTTCTTGATCCCTTGGTCGTTCTCTTCCACTTGTTGTATTCCCATGATGTGGATGTTGTTATACTTCACATTGTTCAAAATGTTTCTTAAGCACCCCTCATTTTTTTAATTCTGTTTTCTTTTTGCTGCTTTGCCTGGGTGTTTTCTTTTATCTTGTCTTCTAAATTGTTTATTTGATCCTCTGCTTCATCTTATCTAGTTTATTCCTTCCAGTATACTATTTATTTCCAATATTGCATTCTTGATTTGTGATTGGTCCTTTTTTATGGTTTCTATGCCTTTTTTCATACTGTAGAGCTTCCTTTTAATCATTACTCTAAACTCTGTATCTGATAAATTGCTCACCTCCATTTTATCTAGTTCTTCTTTCAGAGAATTCTCTTGTTCTTTCACTTAGGGTCTGATGCTTTCTTTTCCCATTTTGGCTGCTTCTTTTTATTTTCTATCTTAGTTTTTAACCTGATCCATGATATATACTCAAGCTGTAATCAGCCACTTAGCTTAAGCTCTACAGGGGCTGGCAGAGTAATTGCTGCAGGTAGGGCTATTGCTTGCCCTCAGGATGATGCCACTTGGGTAGAAGTGCTCTGCCTGAGAAAGATGGTTTCTGCAGTGTGGGAAAGGACTCAGCACTGGCATCCTGGTGACTATCACTTCAGTTCTCTCCCCAGAGCTACCAACCCCAGACTCTCCTCAATCATGTCTTGTCTACTCTGCCCTTCCTCTGATGGAGCCCAGGGTAAGTGGCTGCAAATCAAATTTTATTCATTGGCCCTTTAAGAGGCTCTCTGCATCTCCAGCTGTTTCTTTCTGGCAGACAGAAACCCTGCTGCTTTTCAGAGCTGGATATTACCTGTGTTCCTTTCTGTCTCTGGTACTGTAGGCTGGGGAGCCCAGCTTAGGGTTTAGACCCTACACTTTCCAGAAGGAACTACCCACAGTTGAAATATCCTTCTAGAACTTCAGCTGCCACCTGTGAGAGCCCAACCACTACTGTCACCCTTCCTCCTCCTTACTCCTACCATTCTCATTATGGTGAGGTGGTCTCTTCTGTCTGTCCTTGGTGATAAGTTTTCTCTCCAGCTAGTGTTCAGTTGGTTATTCAGGATGGTTTCTCTAGTATTTAGTTTAATTCCAGATTGGTCCTGGGAGGACATTTATATAGCTTCTACTTACTCCTCCACCACCTTGGATCCCCTATGCACTCTCTCAAGCATCATTCCAAAAAAAACCCAAAAAACAACAACAACAAAAAAAAAACAACTTTCCAGGTGATTGAAAGTTATAGCCAGGTTTGAGAGACACAGCTATAAATGCCCTCATTTAGGGCACCTGCTTGTGCTCATCCTTGGGTTTTTCCATACCACTTGACCATGCCAGACAAAACAGTTATAGTGAATAGTGTCATCTAAAATAATGGCTCTTATCCCCAGATATTGTATAACCAGAATTTTCAAATGTTCACACAAGTTATTTCAACTTGTAGGTTGAAATTTCCTTCCTAGGCTATAATGTGTTCTTGTCACATTATAAATGTTCTGTCATATCCACTTGCAGCAGCAAGGGAGGTGAACTATTGTATTCTGGGTACAGAGCAGTCTGCTAGACTGACTGTAGTACTCCTATATGGATAGCAGTGGACTGAGACATTCTCTTGAATGTGACATCAGTGGCACTTTGCCTCTTGGCCATTAGAAACTTTTCTGGGAATGAAGTCATAACCATAAATCTACTGAATTATGAATCAGCCCCAAGTTATTCACCAAACATGAGACAAATATTATAGAAACAGATTAAATAGATTCTGGCTCTATCCTCTAGGAATTAGAATGGAAGGTAGACGCTATTTTCACAGGCAAAACGGCATATGCCTAATTGTAAATGAGTGTTCACAAAGCTGGGAGCCCATCAGAAACACCTGGGAGTTCCCAGACTGCCTGGGAATCTAGGGATGGGGCTCTGGGGGCTCTAAAATTTCCCCACTTTTACCAGTAATCTTGTGCTTTATCCTAGCTCCTTGGTTTTCTTGCTGTTGTTTATCTTTTTATTATGTCTCCTTATCAGAGAATTTGGAGAGGCAAGGAGTCAAGTTTTCTGTCTGTAAGGTGGGATAATAGGCTGAACCACTGGCTAAACTGGTATTTTAGGCTGCTACTGATAGTGAGGAGAGGAAGGGAGGCAAGTTGTAAAGAAGCAACATGTAACCTGGGGAGAATGATGGAATAAGGGATACCATTTATTCCACAAATACTGCTGAGTACCTAGCTGATGATACTAAAAGTATAGGGATTAAAGATACTGAGCTGAAAATATTCATTACTTCTCCCCAAGAGGCTCACAGTCTATGGGATGGACTTGAAGTTGAGCAATGATGTTGTGATAAGTGCATGATAGAGGGAGACATGGAATAGAGTGGGAGCCAAGGAAGGAGGTGCTGGGCATTAGAGATGGCTTTTCTGAGGTCAAGCTTAGACTGTGTCTAGAGGTGTTTTATTAAGAAGGTAGATAATGGAGAGGATGAAATTTTAGGTAGTGGGACAGCATTACAGAAGGCATAGACATATGAACTAGATCAGTATGATCACAGAGGAATGTCTCAATAGGGTCACATGAGAAATTAAGCTGTAAGAAAAGTCAGAAACCAAATCATAGAGGACCTCATTTGCCTCTAAGGGACTTAAGTTTTATTTTGATGGTGGGAAGGTATTGAATTGTTTTGAGCAGAAAAGTGCCATGACCAGATTTGTGCATTAAGTTCTTCAGGCAGCTGTGCTGACTGAATGCTTGGGGGGGGGAATGACTGTAGATGGCCAGATTAGACAGCAGACTGTTGCTGTAGTTCAAGAAAATTGGTGTAAGTTTCAAGTAGGCTGGTGGCAGAGGAGCCTTTTCCTGTACTTTGTAAATTGCTTCTAGGCTATATAAAACTCAGCCATGTCATCATACTCCTACTTATTATTTAATAAACATCAATGGAGCGCATCCTATGCCAGCCACTGTGCTGGGCTCTTTGATTGATTGGCTAGCAGTTAGCTTTGTTCTCACAAATAGAATGGATAATTCCTTGAAATTCTGTGTAACTGCTTCTTGAAATGTCAAGCTGGAAATCTGGTATTAAACTTGCACACCTCTGAACTGACAACATTTTGTAAGTTCCAGCCCTCTCTGTTAAGTGTCACAAGCTGTTTCATGTTATTAAGTTTCTTAATCATCCCACACTTGACTTTCTTATCTAGACCAAATTCCACTTTCATTGAGTTCTGAAACCAGACACTGTTTCAAACGTGCTATTCTTATGCTTTTGACCAAGATGGAGGCATAGGTAGATACACTGTGCCTCTGTGCAAAATGAGAAGAAGGACAACAACACATTTAAAAGCAAAAAAAAACAACCAGAACTGCCAGAAAATCAAACTGTACAGAAGTCCAACAACCAAGGAGTTAAAGAAACATTCATCCAGAGTGATAGGAGGGGTGGAGACAGGCAGCCAGGCAGAGAGGATGCGCAGCAAGGCGGCAGCTGGTGGACCAGGTGGTCCCACATTTGCATGTGTATAAACTAGGAGGAAAAACTGGGGAGCAAGATGAACCATATAACCCAGGGTTCCAGCACTGAGAAATAAAGCCTCAAAACCCCTGATTGAAAAAAAATGTGTGGGGGTGGTGGGAGAAACTCCCAGCCTCACAGGAGAGTCCATTGGAGAGACCCACAAGGTCCTAGAATGTACACAAAACCACCCACCAAGGAATCATCACCAGAAGGGCTCAATTTGCTTGTGGGTAGTGGAGGAAGACACTGAAAGCCAGCTGAGAGCCAAGCAAGTGGCATTGTTCCCTCTTGGACTCCTCCCCCATATACAGCACCACAACATAGCAATCTGGCTTGCCCTGCCCTGTCGAATACCTAAGTCTCTGACCCTTACTATGTAACAGGTATGCTGAGACAAAAAAAAGTGGCCCAAATTGTCCTGGCTGGTGTGGCTCAGTGGATTGAACATGGGCCTGCAAACCAAAAGATCACAGTTTGATTCTCAGTCAGGGCACATGCCTGGGTTGCAGGCCAGTTCCTGGCAGGGGATGCAGGAGAGGCAACCGCACATTGATGTTTCTTTCCCTCTCTCCTTCCCTTCCTCTCTAAGGATAAAATAAATAAAATCTTAAAAAAGTGGCCCAAATGAAGGTACAGAAGAGACTTCTGGCTGAGATGGATGCGTAGGTGGACACACTGTGCCTCCTTGCACAACCAAAATTGAGGACAACAAAGATTTAGAAACAAGAAAACAACCAGAACTGATAGAAAATTGAACTGTATGGAAGTCCGACAACCATTCATCCAGACTGGTAAGAGGGGTAGAGTAGCGGCAGGAAAAAGTGGAACTTGGTGGACCCAGGTACACAGACAGCGGCTGGCAGATTCCAGGTGCACAGGCAGTGGCTAGTGGACCCCAGGCGCAGGGTGGCTATGGGCAGACCCAGTGAGGCTGTACAAGGAAGCTGGCTGACCAGGAGATCCCACATTCATGTGCAGATAATCTAGGTGAAAATGGAGAGTGAAACAGACCTCACAACCCAGGGCCCCGGTGTGAGGAAATAAAACCTAAAAACACTGATTAAAACACTTGTGGGGGGTTGAGGGGCCAGGAGAGACTCCCAGCCTCACAGGAAAGTTCGTTGGAGAGACTCACAGGGTCCTAGAATGTACACAAGCCTGCCCACATGGAAATCAGCACCAGAAGGGCTCAATTTGCTTGGGGGAAGCAGCAGAAGGGACTAGAATCTGAGAGAGAGTGGAGCAAGTGCCATTGTTCCCTCTCTGACCCCACCACAACATACAGCGTCACAACCCAGCGACCAGGCTGCCCTGCCCTGGGAAACACCTAAGGCTCCACCCCTCACTATGTAACAGCCGTGACCAGACCACCCCGCCAAAAAAAAAAATGGCCCAAATGGGAGAACAGATCAAAGCCCCAGAGCCAATTCGTCTAAGCAACCAAGAGATAGCCAACCTATCAGATGCACAGTTCAAAGCACTGGTGATCAGGATACTCACAGAAATGGTTGATTTTGGTCACAAATTAGATGAACAAATGAAGGCTACAATAAGCGAAATGAAGGAAAACGCACAGGGAACCAATAGTGATGGGAAGAAAACTGGGACTCAAATCAATGGAGTGAACCAGAAGGAAGAAAGAAACAACCAAACAGAAAAGAATGAAAAAACAAGAATTCAACAAGATGAGGAGATGCTTAGGAACCTCCAGGACATCTTTCAATGTCCCAACATCTGAATTATAGAGGTACCAGGAGGGGAAGAAGAAGAGCAACAAGTGGAAACTTATTTGAATAAATAATAAAGGAGAACTTCCCCAATCTGGCAAAGGAAATAGATGTCAAGCAAGTCCAGGAAGCTCAGAGAGTCCCAAAGAAGGTGGACCCAAGGAGGAACACACGAAGGCACATCATAATGACATTAGCCAAGATTAAAATGAAGGAGAGAATTCTAAAAGCAACAAGCGATAAGGAGACAGTCATTTACAAAGGAGATCCCATCATTCTACCAGGTGATTCCTCAAAAGAGACCTTACAGGCAAGAAGGGGCTGGAAAGAAGTATTCCAAGTCATGAAAGGCAAGGACCTACATCCAAGATTGCTCTATCCAGCAAAGCTTTCATTTAGAATGGAAGGGAAGATAAAGTGCTTCTCAGATAAGGTCAAGTTAAAGGAGTTCATCATCACCAACCCCTTATTATATGAAATGTTAAAGGGACTTATCTAAGTAAAAGAAGATAAAAATATGACAGTAAAAAGGCAGCAAACTCACAGATATTAACAAACACACCTAAAACAAAAGCTAACTAAGCAAACATCTAGAACAGGAACAGAAATACAGAAATGGAGATCACATGGAGGGTCAGAAACAAGGGAGTGGGAGGAGGATAGAGGGGGAAAAGTTACAGAGAATAAGCATCATAGACTTTAGGTAGAAAATAGACAGGGGGAGAGTAAGAATAGTGTTGGAAATGTAGAAGCTAATGAACTTATGACACATGGACATGAGCTAAAGGGGGGAATGTGGGTGGGATGAGGTGTGCAGGGTGGAGGGGAATGATGGGGGAGAAATGAGACAACTGTAATAGCATAACCAAAAATACATTAAAAATAATAAAAGATAAAAGTTAAAAAAATACAGATCAAAGCTCCAGAAAAAATACAACTAAGCAATGAAGAGATAGCCAACCTATGAGATGGAGAGTTGAAATCACTGGTAATCAGGATGCTCACAGAAATTGTTGAGTATGGTCTCAGAGTAGAGGAAAAAGTGAAAGCTATGCAAAGTGAATAAAGGAAAATGTACAGGGAACCAACAGTGATGAGAAGGAAACTGGGACTCAAATGAACAGTTTGGAGCCAAAGGAAGAAATAAACATTCAACCACAACAGAATGAAGAAACAAGAATTCAAAAACATGAGGAGGGGCTTAAGAACCTCCAGGACAACTTTAGAAGTTCTAACATTCGAATCATATGAGTACCAGAATGAGAAGAGGAAGAGCAAGAAATTGAAAGCTTATTTCAAAAATTAATGAAGGAGAACTTCCCCAATCTGGCAAAGGAAATAGACTTCCAGGAAATCCAGGATGCCCAGAGAGTCCCAAAAGAAGTTGGACCCAAGGAAACACACAGCAAGGCACATCATAATTACATTACCCAAGATTAAAGCTAAGGAGAGAATCTTCAAAGCAGCAGAAAAGGAAACAGTTACCTACAAAGGAGTTCCCATCAGACTATTAGCTGATTTCTCCAAAGAAACCTTGCAGGCAAAAAGGGGCTGGAAAGAAATATTCAAAATTATGAAAGTTAAGGACCTACACCCAAGATTGCTCTATCCAGCAAAGCTTTCATTTAGAATGGAAGGGCAGATAAAGTGCTGCCCAGATAAGTTAAAGTTAAAGAAGTTCACCACCAAGCCCTTATTATACAAAATGTTAAATAAGAATAAGATGATCAAAACTATGAATAGTAAAATGACAACAAACTCACAACTATCAACAACTGAACCTAAAAGACAAAAACTAAGTAAACAACTAGAATAGGAACAGAATCACAGAAATGGAGATCACATAGAGGGTTATCAGTGGGGAGGGGGATGAGGGGGATGTGGGAAAGGTACAGGGAATGAGAAGTGCAAATGATAGGTAGAAAATAGACAGGGGGAGGTTAAGAATAGCATAAGAAATGTAGAAGCCAAAGAACTTATATTTATGGCCCATAGAAATGAACTAAGGGGATGGGGAATGCGGGTGGGAGGGGGTGTGCAGGGTGGAGAGGAATAAGGGGGGATGGGATATTTGTAATAGCATAATCAAAATATATTAAAAATTAAAAAATGAAAAAAGGTAGCAAAAATATTTTCTGTAGATTTCAGTAGAAATTGTCCCATTTAGCAGATACTGTATTGATGCTAATAAAAATAATTATAAATCTGGCTAAATAGTAGAAAGCCCCCCCCCTCAAAACATGCTATTCTTCATAACTGACTATCGGGCTTTTCATAGTTTTTGATTCATAATGACACTATGAGAAGACCTTCAATTAGGATATCTTCTAAAGGGAGAAAGTGACAGATATTACATGAGGAAGCTGATAATACCCCAGGAGAGGAGTGTGTATGTGTGTCAGGAAGTGCTTATCTTCAAAAGAGGGAAACTGAGGGTTGTGAAGTAAGGCTAGGAAGGAATAATTAGTTCTACTGGACCCTGGCACCCATGGTAGATGTAACAGTATCTAATACTCTTTGTTCCTTATGTTTTTGGAAAGCCTCCACAAAAGCACTTTTGCCTAAATTATTCAGACCAATGATGATAGTGGTCACATTCCTGTTAATGGAAAAGAAAAATGAGCCAAAGCCTTAAAAGCAGTGTTGGTTCTAAAGCTAAACAAAGACTTCTACTTTCCCTTGGCCTGTGGTAGTCCCAATGTATTTACCATAAAAGGCACAGGTGAGTTGATAGAAGGTGATGTAGGAACCCCTCCTCAAAGTCTCCAAGGGTGTTTTTTCTATCTTGATTCATTTGCCTTGTAGAATTGGCCATTCTCTTCAAACCCTGTCCTTGATCTTATAAACACTGCCAATCACTTCCCCTAACAATATACAGGGATACAGCAGAAGTAAGGCCTGCTTTAGTGTGGTTGGTACGGTAATAATATGGATATAATAATTTATAGTTTTAATTTGAACATTTCACCTAAAATGTCATATGGTATGCTTGAGTGTGATATTATGTTATAGAATTACATGCTTACAATTTTGTAATAAAAGGGGCACTATTTGTGCCAGACCCTGTTTATTGTGAAGATTTGTTCCTTGAGGGACTGTGGGAAGATACATTGGAGGAAATTGTAGAATAAATCTAGACAAATAATTACAATATTACCTTCATGTCTCTTCAGTTGTTTTCAGTCGAGGCCAGCAGGATGACAGTAGTTTGAACATGATTGAGCTTAGTTCTATAATATTAACAGAAACAGGTACACAAGAAATCAGCCCCATTATTAATACTGAACTTATCATCTTATGTCTACTACACAGGTGCTGATAAACAGAACATTTCTTTCTAGCCAACCTTGTCTGTGAATGTCATAGAGAGAGGGATGGGTGATCTGCAACTCTAGAAAAATGTGGTGATTTCTTATTAAAGCAACCTACATTGGCATGATGGAATCAGATGTGGCCTATCCCTTCAGCCATAGATCATCCCTGTTAAGAATATCTTCATTCAACCTTAGGTGGGTTGGGGTGGGGTGATGCCTTGGAGAAGAACCAGCTTAGATTTTAAGAAAGACCTATTGGGATACTTGTTCTAAATAAAAACTATCTACTGTGCTTGGTTCTCATATTGCCTCTCCTTCAAAAATATTGGTCTTAGTAATTCACTGTCATAGATTTCTAACAATTTCTAGGGCTGTAAGGGATCTTAGAGATCATCTAGTCTAATAAATTTCAAACATCAGTCCAGGTGCCCCTCTCAGAGATTCCCAGTTTGCTGCATAAACTCCCCCATGAGATTTCAAAGTGCACCTATACTTGGATGTGATTGCCTAAGAAAAAAGGATAATTAGATGATAACTTAAAGGTTTATCCATGTTGTAGCATGTATTAGTATTTTGCTCCTTTTATGACTGAATAATATTCTATTGTATGGATGCACCACTTCTGGGTTATTCATTCATCAGTTTATGAATATTATGCTCTTGTTAATAATGGTGCTATAGACATTTTTGTTCAAGTTTCTTCATGTGGACATGTTTTTAGTTCTCTTGGAGATTATATATATATATATATATATATATATATACACACACACATACATATACATACATACATATATACACACACACACACACACCTAGGAATATAATTGCTGGATCATATGATAACTGTATGTTTAGCCTTTTGAGGAAGTACCAGACTGTTTTCTCAAGTGGCTGCAACATTTCACAGTCCCATCAGCAGTGCAGGAGTGTTCCAGTTTCTCCTCATCCTCACCAACACTCACTGTTGTCTTTATGGCTATACTAGTGGGTGTGAAGTGGTATCTAATTGTGGTTTTGATTTACATTTTTAATGACTAGTATATTGGAGCCCAGAGCTGGAGGAAGCTGTGGTTGGGTTAGTTGACATTTTGGCTGATACTCAGATAGGCTTTGCTTAGCCATCTGATGAGTACAGTGTATGTGCTACTTATGAATGGACAACAGCATGGTTCTGCAGTCATCCACTCTCTTGGAAAATTGTCATTCCCAAACAGGGACTCACATTTTGTAGCAATTCTCAGAGCATAGCTTGTTTCCTAGGAGATCATTTGGCTTCCTGTAAGAACCTCCAAGAGAATGGCTGTGGTTGATGGTAGACAAAAGGGAAACCTTATATATGGCCTGTGGTCAAAACCAGCTTTCCTCTAGCTTTGTTCATGAAGTTAATAAGACCTGGAACCATCTCCTTTTGAGACAAGTCCAGGAGCAGATTCATGTGTGGTTCCTGATAATTGGCAGAACTTCTTAGCTTGAAATCGGGCTCTCTGTATTTGTTAGTGCCACCAGGAAAGATCAAACTGACATCACGCTAGTTCTTCCTTAAAAACTTACCCTAAGGGAGGCTTAGTGAGGTAAATAAGGAGGAAAATGATTGGACTGGGGATTACTGGTCCTTTCTTTTATTTCCAGGGCCTCTCCTGGGTACCTGAGATGAAATCACCTAAATTCAACCTATTATTTTCAGATTTCTATAGAATGGTGATAATGATATATTTTGCTTGCCTTAAGGTTGTTAATTATTTATCTGATAAGAAGTTGGTTCTTTATGGATGAAAGACACAGGAAGTGTAGAGTGATAGGAAGATATATTGAGATTTCTAACCTTCATGCCAGATTAACACAACTCAGTTGCCTTCCTATGAGGTTATGGCAGTGTCCTCACACTGGCTGTCAAGGTTCTGACTTATCTATGGCAACGACTGCCTGGTTAACAGCAATCAAACTCACATTTCCTGACCTTGTATGATTATAGCTAATTACTAAATGAATTTCTAGTCATCATATATATTTTTTAGTTTATGAAATGTTTACATAGAACTTACAATGAGCCAGCACTCATTTAAGCTTTTTATACATATTAACTCACTTAATCCTTATTACAAAGTGACAAGCATTAGGGGTTATCATTCCTACTTTAAGAGATGAAGCTCACAAAGACATTACATAACTTGTATAAGGTTACCCGGCTACTAAGTAGTAAATCAGAATTGAAACCCAGGTGGTCTGGCTTTAGAGTCTGTATATTAGGTTAAGGTTCTTACAGGCTGTGTGAATCAGAAGACCTCAGTTATTGATTAATTGCCCTGCTCTGAGCCTCTCCATTTGTTCTAGCCAACATGTACCATACTTATTTTTTAGTGAACTTTTAAGAAAGTAAGTTGATATACAATATTATATTGGTTTCAAGTGTACAACATAGTGATTCAACATTTATATATCTTGTAATGTGATTACCACAATAAGTCTAGTTACTATCTGTCATTGTACAGATTTAGTTAGTGAATTTTTTGTATTGTTGTTCAAGTACAGTTGTCTACATTTTCACCCCACCACACCCCCTACCCCACCCATCCCCACCTCCCACTCTTGAACCTACCCCCTTTGGCTTTGTCCATGTGTCCTTTATACATGTTCCTTGATAGACCTTCCCCTATTTTCCCCCATTATCCCTCTCGCCCCTCCCATCTGGTTACTGTCAATTTGTTCTTTATTTGAATGTTTCCGGTTATATTTTGCTTGTTTGTTTTGTTGATTACGTTCCACTTATAGGTGAGCCCATATGGTATTTATCTTTCACTCACTGCCTTATTTCACTTAGCATAATGCTTTCCAGTTCCATCCATGCTGTCATGAACAGTAGAAACTCCTTCTTTCTTTCTGCTGCATAATATTCCATTGTGCAAATGTACCCTAGTGATTTGATCCACTCATTTACTGATGGGCACTTAGGTTGCTTCCAGCACTTGGCTATTGAAAATTGTGCTGCTATGAACATTGGGGTGCCTAGGTTCTTTTTAATTGGTGTTTCAAGATTCTTAGTGTATAACCCCAGCAGTGGAACTGCTGGGTCAAAAAGCAGTTCCATTTTTAGTTTTCTGAGGAAATTCCATACTGTTTTCCACAGTGGCTGCACCAGTTTTCATTCTCACCAACAGTGTACTAAGCAAGTCCACAGTAATCAAAACAGTCTGGTACTGGCATAAGAACAGACACATAGATCAATGGAAGAGAATGGAGAGCCCAGAAATAAACCCAAGTTTCCATGATCAATTAATATTCAACAAAACAGGCGGAAGCATAAAACAGAGTAAAAATAGCCTCTTCAACGAATGGTGTTGGGAGATCTAGACAACTACAAGTAAAAAATGAAACTCAATCACCAACTTACACCATACACAAAAATAAACTCAAGGTGGATAAAAAATTTAAAAGTAAGTTACAACACTATAAAAGTCCTAGAGGAGAACATAGGTAGGAAAATCTCAGATACTCCATGCAGCAATATTCTCACCAATATATCCTGTGGAGCTAGGGACATAAAGGAAAGCATAAACAAATGGGACTTCATCAAATTAAAAAGATTCTGCAAAACTAAGGAAAACCAGCAAAATTAAAAGGGAACCAAACATGTAAAAACATATTTGCCAATAGTACTTCAGACAAGGGCTTGATCTCCAAAATATATAAAGAACTCACATGACTTCACTCTAAGAAGACAGGCAAACCCATTAAAAAATGGGCAAAGGACTTGAACAGACACTTCTCCAAGGAGGACATATAGGGGGCCCTGCTCTTAATATCTTACACTAGTATGGCACATTTGTTACAACTAATGAACCAATGTAGATACATGATTATTTACTAAAATCCATGCTTCATTCACATTTTCTTAATTTTTATTTAATGTCATTTTTCTCTTCTAAGATCTCATTTAGCATAACACAATATATTTAGTTGTCAAGTCTCCTTAGGCTATTCTTGGTTGTGACAGTTACACAAACTTTGTTTTTGATGACTGAGACAAAAGTACTGGTCATGTGTTTTATAGAATGCCCCTAGCTTGGTGTCTGATTTTTCCTCAAGATTAGGCTGGAGCTTTGTGTTTTGGGGAGAATACACACAGAGGTAAATGCTCTTCTCATCACATCATATCATGAGTATATACTATTAATATGACATGGCTGATGATGTCGACCTTCATCACTTGGCTGAGATGGTATTTGTCAGACCTTTCCTCTTTAAAGTTAATCTATGTCCTCTTTTTCATGCTATACTCTTTGGAAGGAAGTTACTATGTGCAGCCTATACTTAAGGAATGGGGAGTTATGCTCTACCTCCTTGAGGGTAGATTATCTACATAAATTATTTGGGATTCTTCTGTATGGGAGGATTATCTAGCCTCATTCATTTATTTATTAGATCATTTTAAATATAGTATGGAATGATGAGTTATACAGTGAGTATACAGTGAGTTATATAATCCAATACTACATTATTTACTTGCTCAATTTATTCCACCTTTAGAATTCAGATTTCTTTCAATTGACTTCTGTGTCCCTTTGACATACATCCATTGTTGTGGCTTTTTTGAGCACTTCCTCCATTGCTAGAACTGTAAGGGTCTTCAGGCTCATCTTCTGTATTCCCTGCTCTAGTCTTAGAATAAGCCATTTCTCCAAGGAGCCCTGGATCCCTTCATTAGAGAAAGGTCTTAGAAACTCAGATCTGGATACTAGATGTTCTCATTGCTACTGGAGTGTCATTGCTTCTAGACTCCCTCAGATGACAGAGCAAGGAAATCTATGCATGTATACTAACGTCTATATATACAAATCTATAAACATTTATGTGACCATGTTCATCTGTATTGAACTAAATATAAGATCATACTGATGTTTTCAACCTTAACCTACCACCATGTGGAATCATTCCACCTTCTCTATTTGCTAGGCTGTAACCTCCCACTCCAACAATAAAAAACCTGGGTCCACCATCCATAATCCATGTACTTGATTGTTTAATTCCAGTATACATGTATATTAATTCATATACCCCCATGGGAAGCTGTGTGATCAGTTAGAGTCTAGTGCTATGTATAGTTTATTTTATATTTAATGATACAGACTCCACTTATTTCCAAAGTTACTTGGGTCAGCACACTTATACTACCCTTTTCAATGAAATTATTTCATACATCTGTAATATGTATCTTGTGATAAATTATTTTTTGTGTCCATTTGAATGGATGAAAAAATGCTGAGATATCTGGTCAGTGTAATTCTGCATGTTTCTGTGAGGGTGTTTTTAGATGACATTAACATTTAAATAAACTAATAAAAGCAAACTGTGTTCCCTAACATGTAGGCCTCATCCAATCAGTTGAAGGCTTAAATAGAATAAGAAGTCTGACATTCCCCTGAGAAAAAGAGGATTATTTCTGCCTGACTGCATTCAAAATGGAACATTGGCTTTCTTTCTGTCTTTAGACTCCAACTGAAACAGTGGTTCTTCTTGCATTTTGAGTCTGCTGCCTTCAGACTGGAACTACAACCATTAGCTCTCCTGGGTCTCTAGTTTGCCTATTGCCCTTACAGATCTTGGATTTGCCAGACTCCAAAATTGCATGAGCCAATAACTTATAATACATCTAAACACACAGAGAGATATAAAACAAATAAAGAAGTAATCCAAATAGAACATTATAGAAAGTCATCAACATATGAGAGAAGAGAGCAAGAGAATAACAAAGGAACAGAAAATAACTACAAAACCAATAAGAAAACAATAAAATGTAAATGGGTTAAATGCTCCAATCAAATGACATAGGATGGCTGAATTGATAAGAAAACAAGAACAGGACTTCCAGTTAAGATGGAGACATATGTAGACATACTTTGCCTCCTCATACAACAAGAAGAAGAATCACAACTAACCTCAAAACAAAAAACACCTAGAACTGCCAGAAAATCAAACTGTATGGAAGTCCAACAACCAAGGATTTAAAGAAGTCATATTCATCCAGATGGGTAGGAGGGGTGGAGATGGGAACCTGTAGCAGAGAGCATGCAGTGTGGCACTGGAGAGGCAGCTGTGGTGGCAGTGGAACAGGCAGTCACACATTCATATGTAGTGGATAAAAACTGGGGGTGGGATAACTTGGGAGTGAGTGATCCTAGCCCCAGGCCAGACCATGTAGCCAAAGATTCCAGTGCCACAAAATAAAGCCCCAAAACTCTGGCTGTAAAAACCAGTGGGTTTTGGGTTGGTAGAAGAAACTTCTGGTTTCTTAGAAGAGTGTTGAAAGGGGCCACACAGACTTAGAACATATGCAAAACCAACCATTCTGGGAACCACCACCAGGGCAACAGCTAGAAGGGCACCAGTCATGTGCAGGAAGTGGGTGATGTGACTGGAAACTGGGCAAGTGCTGAGCAAACCTGCAGAAGCCAGACAGCAGCATTGCCCCCTCCATTACACCTCCCCTACACACAGTGCCACAAAGTGGTGAAGCAGGTTGCCTCACCCTGGTGAATACCTAAGGCTGTGCCCCATACAACTTAACAGGTGCCCTAAGACAGAGAGTCAAAGCAGCTCTACCTAATACACAAACAAACATAGGGAGGCTGCCAAACTGAGGAGACAAAGAAATATGGCCCAAATGAAAGAACAGAACAAAACTCCATAAAAAGAACTAAATGAGATGGAGATCCCAGCTTATGACATGTAGAGTTCAAAACACTGGTGATCAAGATGCTCAGAGAACTCAGTGACTATGGCAAAAGCATAAGAGAAGAAATGAAGGCTACACTAAGTGAAATAAAGAAAAATCCACAGGGAACCAACAGGGAAGGGAAGGAAGCTGGGATTCAAATCAATGATTTGGAACACAAGGAAGAAAGAAAAATTCAGCCAGAACAGAATGAAATAACAAGGATTTTTTTAAGAAAATGAGAATATAAGAAGGCTCTGGGACATTTCCAAAACTGCCAACATCCAAATCATAGGGATGCCAGAAGGAGAAGAGGAAGAGTAAGAAATTGAAATCTTATTTCAAGAAAAATGAAAGAAACAAGTGTTGGAGAGGATATGAAGAAAAGGGAACACTAGTGCACTGTCGGTGGGGATGCAGACTGGTGCAGCCACTGTGGAAAACAGTATGGAATTTCCTCAGAAAACTAAAAATGGAACTGCCTTTTGACCCGGCAGTTCCACTGATGGGATTATATCCTACGAACTCTGAGACACCAACCAAAAAGAACCTAGGTACCCCAATATTCATAACAGCACAATTTACAGTAGCCAAGTGCTGGAAGCAACCTACTTTCCCATCAGTAAATGAATGGATTAAGAGAGAAGATGTCGGCATGGTAAGAGGACGTACATCTCTTTGCCTCCCACACATAGGTCTTAAACCGGGACATTTTTCAATGCAGCACAGCAAACAGACACCAGAAACACACCATATTTGAAAACAGATTATTGAAAATTGCAGTGGACGTTGAAAAACCGGACGGTAAGGAGAGTACTCCGGCGGTGCGGAGACCAGGGTGGGGGCCAAGAAACCGGGCCAGGGCTGGCCGTAAGACGCAGGGGAGGAAGCTGGAGCATTCGCTCCCTGGACAGCCAAGCAGGGACCCGCCACGCCAGCATAAACCTGGTCGCTTGAAATCTCACAGACAGGAGTTAAGATCTCATAGCCCCGGGAGGATCGAACGTTGGAGCTGGAGCGTGCCTTTGTCTGCGCCCACACGGCATTGTAAAACCAGCCGCTCCCTGATCAGCCAAGCAGGGACCCGGCAGCTCTGAGACCGGGGTCGGGGCTGAGAAACCAGGCCAGGGCTGGCCGTAACACTCAGGGGAGGGAGCTGAGACATCCGCTCCCTGGGCAGCCAAGCAGGGACCCGCCACGCCAGCATAAATCTGGTCGCTTGAATTCTCACAGACAGGAGTTAAGATCTCATAGCCCCGGGAGGATCGAACGCGGGAGCTGGAGCGCGTGCCTTTGTCTGCGCCCGGGCGACATTGTAAACAGCTGCTAGGGGATCGGTGCATCAGCACGCCCAGGGAGACCCGGCGCGACAGGGCGCGCAGTCGCTGGGCACCATAGGGGTTGAACCGTGTTCGTGGGACAGTTGGAACCTGTGCAAGGAAGACTCAGGGAACATTGGGACTTGTGGGCGCGCGACCACAGTTCGCGCCTGGATCCCTGGGCAGAGAATCTAGGGACACCTCTGAGGACAGTAGGTCAGAGAAAACTGAATGCTGAACAAGGGAAAAATAAAAAAATAAAAAATAATATGGTCACCCCTCGGCCACTACAATCTTCAAGACCAGAAAAATCAGCTTGGCAAGATTGATAACAGCAAGAATTAGCGGTTTTGGTGTTATTCGGTTTTTTAATTTTTTTGTGAGTTTTTTTTCTCTTTTTCTCTTTTTCACTATTTTGATCTCTTTTACCCCTCAACTCCTTTTGGCTTCTCAATACTTCTTTCTTGTTTTACTCCTTCTTCCTTTCTTCCCAAGCTTACCACTTCTTCCTGTCTTTT